>JAODUH010079595.1:0-15479 GCA_027564835.1 Typhlichthys subterraneus
ACGTTAGCTTACAAGGGTACGTACGGTACATGCATCAGACGTTAGCTTACAAGGGTACGTACGGTACATGTATCAGATGTTCAGCACAGAGTTGCTTATGTGATGTAATTCTAATGAACAGAAGAGGCTGAGAATACAGGTACCTTCCACCTTCATGTGCTATGTCTTTCCGTGAGCTACGGTGGTGTTCCCTGGTTGTGTCCCTAGCTTCACTTTAATTTAGTCTGGAAAGCCTAGGAATCATTGTGAATGTGTCCGAGTAGCAACATTCCAGTCAGCGTCATGTTGATAGCTATACGGGCGTGGTTTAAGTTTGCCAACAGCAAAAATGGCCAGTTGGTTCATCCAATCAACTGGCAAGTATGTTTTGAAAGTGCCCTTTACCACCAGTTTCCCAAATGGACGTGTGACTACCAATCCATCGGGCATGGAAGATTAATGTCTTACAGCAGTGTGGGGTGAAGTATGAATTCTCTAAATCCTGTGAGCACTTTGGATATAGACTTACACACTGTGAACTCCCACGGTAACCAGTCAGGGCTGGCCTCTGTTTAAATACAGTAAATGGCCCATCCTCCAGGCCAAGCACTAGAGGCTTGGATGCCCTGAACATGATTTGTTGAAGAGTGACGGCAGTGTGGCAAAATGTCTTCTAAGCAGTTTGCTGCAGCTTCCTGTTGACACACAAGTTTCCTTCCTTTGAAGAACTTTTAGCACAAGACATTTTTCCAGTGAACGATAACCTGCTACGTCGCAGCCACTTGGCCCCCACCTGGCTGTGTGACGCAACTGCACCCTGTTTAAACGGGCTATATGTTCTGCTTTTGGCCAGCTGGCCTCAGACAGAGGTGACCTGGCAAGCCTGCCAATTGCTGAGCCTGATCTATAGGACCTGATAGAAGGTGTTAAGGCTGCTCGAGGACTGAAAGGGTGGGGAAATGTCTAGCTAAGAAAGCCCTGATAGAATGCTGCTAGCCTTTACTTGGGTAGTCTGGATCACAGCGCTTGCTAACTGTATCAAGACCCGCCTACCTGACAAAAGTGGTATTTTGATTGACATGCACGACGACTAACTGCAAAGCTCTTAAACTTATACTGGAGGAATTAGTTGGGAAACTAAATGACACGGACAGGTTCTCAGCAGGGCTGGATGGTGGTTGGAGGTGGAGGTGAACCTTTGGAATTATTTAATTGAAGAACTCCAGAAATTAATTGCACAATTCAGTCGTGGGGTCGACGTGGGAGTTATCAGGAGGTTGGCTTAAATGTTTACCTTTTGAAAAAAGAACTTTGGAGTAGTAGGTAGATCTGGCTGTTGAAAGGGCAGTTCTTGTACTTTTACTTGTACGAGAGGTGAACCAGCTACGCTTGAGAATGAGATTCTTAACCAGTCCTCTTGTACAGACGCTCAAGACGCTGTCCAGCAGCCTTAGCCGTAGCTCAGGGCCTATAGAATCTAGGTCCAGACAAGTTAGTGAGTGCTCTGAGAAGTGGTTCTAATCAACCTTCTCCCTTCTTTGGCAATGTTGGCGATGGTGTTGGCTGAATAAAGGTCAGATCATAATCTTTTCTCTTTTAAATAGACAATAGGCCTATAGATGGAGAGTACTACTATAACCACACAAGCTGCACAACATAAATACTTAGATATGTGTATTAATATTGTCCAGTATGCCCAGTATAATAAACATCTGAAATTGAATATTTAATCAGTAGTCAATAGCAATCCATTGCTTCCATCTTGATAACTTTTCCAATAATTCCTACACACCAACATACCCCCAGACCCCCAAGGATGTGGAACCAGGAGCGCATCACCGAACACAGACACTGGGCAGGTGACCAAATGGACCAACTATCAGGAGGTGTGATTCACTGCCGCTCACGGGGCCGAAATAATGTTTTTCAGAACAGATTTTCTCTTTACTTGAGCTGGAGGTAACGTTATTCACTGACATATTTAAAAACTAAGCATCTGAGTCTTCGTAAAAGGCAATGATGACAGTCAGTGATTTGGTAACCTCTCTCTCCTATTTTGGTGATCATGGAAGTTACACATCCTCTCATTGATTCATCCACATTGTAAACTTTACCTGGGCAATGCAGTGAGAGGGAGAGGTTTGGAGCCAGGGAGTTTAAAAACAATACATTTAAATGTAGTAGAAACATGTACACTAGATCTAGCTTTCAACATGTCACATGAAAGAACCCCACCCCCTCGTCCAGTGGTTGAGAGATGGGAACAAATCCAGGTGGTGTGGCTTGATTAAGATTAATTTGGCTGTTGTATGTCTCCGTTAGGGATAGGCTGTCAAGTTTGTTGTCAATTTTAAACTTGTAAATGAGTGGGGCTTTATCACATTAAATAATGCAGATTTAAGACTGTTATTAGAGATCGGGTTTAGTTCACTTTAGGAACCCGGCGGAACTCACGATGCTGTAGACGGTTGGACGAAGATTGTGAGGGACGTTCCGTTGATTTTACCAAAATGGGATAGGAGAGTTTGTGTGTGTGTGTAGTTTCGGTGAAACCCACGGTGAATGCATTTTGGCCGGCAAATAATTCTTAATTTAAATTCAATATAACAAAATAAATATGCTATGGATGATTCAGATTCTTAAAAGATATTAAACAAAACAAAAGTAGAAGCGGCAGACAATTGCGCCAGCGTTTTCTCCCTCAGTCAAGATGATTGCCCACACCTGCTGCTTCTCCACTGTGTGAGGTATCTGGCCGGTATGTAGCGCCCTTGACACACAGGACCCCATTGTGGCCGAGCCGTCTCATAGGTAACGTGGTGCTGATGAAGAGGCTGAGACTAGAGACAGTCTCCTAGGTAACGTGGTGCTGATTGGGGGAAGAGGCTGAGACTAGCATGCTGCTATGACAACAGAGCATTGTCCTGCTTAGCTACTGACTGACTGTAGCCCCTCCTCTTCCAGTGTCCTTGTTTATTTAAGTTGATTGGACTGTGTATTTATATATACAGTCTATGGTGAAGTCACAGAGGGTCTGTCCACTTATATATACAGTCTATGGTGACGTCACAGAGGGTCTGTCCATTTATTTATACAGCCTATGGTGACGTCACAGAGGGTCTGTCCATTTATATATACAGTCTATGGTGACGTCACGGAGGGTCTGTCCATTTATATATACAGTCTATGGTGACGTCACAGAGGGTCTGTCCATTTATACATACAGTCTATGGTGACGTCACAGAGGGTCTGTCCATTTATACATACAGTCTATGGTGACGTCACAGAGGGTCTGTGGTATCAGACCATGTGGGCGGTCATGTTAATGCCCCCTCCCCCCCTTCCAGAAGGACCTCATGGAGGCCAGTGTTGGGCTGTGAGGCGCTGGTGGCCAGCGAGGCCTGTGACCTCTCGGCCTGCTTCAGGGATCCCCTGCAGCAGTACCAGGCTCGGGTCCAGGCCTTCCTGCAGAACCACACCTCCCCCTGGGCCCTGGCGCCGCTGTTCCAGCCCCTGACCCACAGTAGGCCCCGCCCCCCCCCCCGCCAATCTACTCCGACCCACTACCCCTCCCCTTTGTGCCACTGGGGGTCAGGGGTCATGTTATGTGACTGTGTGTGTGTGTGTGTGTGTGTGTGGGGGGGGGGTTGCATTAAAACACACATTAAGTTCTTACAAGAACAAACACGATGATTTGTGTTTGTTCAGTCCAGAAACTGAACTATTGAGTTACTCTCTATTATCTGTCGTCTATTGGCACATCCATGTTAATGTTAATAATAGTTATTAACACTTTTAGCTCTGTTCTGTTGTACATCATTATGTATAAAATCATCTCTTGGTCTCTATGGTAACACAATGTACAGGTTTCCATGTTGTGTTGCCATGACTACCAGGCTGATCCAGTGATAGTAGAGTATCGTGAAATATTAAATCACAAATAAACAAAGTTTATATGACGATACATACATACGATGTGTGCGTGTGTGTGCGTGTGTGTGCGTGTGTGCGTGTGCGTGTGCGTGTGTGTGTGTGTGTGTGTAGCGGTGCTGGGCCCACCCTACGTGTCTCTGTCTGGCTGCGGGAACTGTTTACTCCTGCAGGTCAGTCCTCCCTCCACTAGGGGGCGCAGGCCAGCATACCTACCAGACCTGTACAGGGGGCTGCACTGTGTAGTGCGCAGGACACGAGACGGAGCACAGGTACTCAAGCCCCCCCCCCTGCCCCCCCCAGGCTAATAGTCATGTGTAACCGCTCCTAATGTTCCTAAATATAAATAATAGATTGCTGAAGTGTAAGTATACAGTCACAGGCTGATCTTAGCATAACTATTTGTACACAGCATATTCCTGCATGCGTTTTTAAATCACTATCATTAATGAGCCAAATATCACATTTGCTGCAAATACAACCACAAAAGGCAGCTATTGTCCAAAACAACATATGACTGTCTCAAAAACGAGCTTTTTTTCTGGTACATCTTACTCGCCACTATAATGTCAGTTCTCTAATTTGTCTGATCATTTATTTCTGTTGTCTAATATGTTTTCCATTTTAAGAAGTTTTGAGCAACTGTGATATTGCGTATTGGTATTGCATTAGCCTTGTGCTTATATCAGCTCGTGAGGTTTCTGTTCACCTGCCGGAAGTCTTTTCTTATCTTTTGTTTCTAATGTGTTTTAAGTGTTTGTAGATGTTTAGATCAAATGCTTTGTGATAGCACAGTTCAGACCAGCTGCATGTAGGGTTCTCTCACTAACCCTAACCCTGGCCAAGAAGATGTTGATGTTATCAGGGCAGTGTGTTTTTTCTCAGACTGAGATGGTCTGCCCACATCTTCCTGTCACATTCACCACATAATATGTCACTTCTCTGAAACAGTGTCGGTACAGCTGTGTAGGCCTCCTTAATGGCATGTGAATCAAAACACACTGCAGCACTGTTTTGATTCCTGTGCAGACATGTAGCAGACGTTTTGCATGGAGCAGATAAGGCCATTATTATTGAGTGCATGGAATCTGAATGGCCAGTCAACAGGCACACAGTGGATAGTCTTAAAGGTGGAGTCAGTGATGCTGCAGAAACACCTCTCCCTTCAATGTCAGGGTGCTCACTCAAAAGCTGCGCCCCCCACATTGTACACGTACTGAAAGGGCTGCGATGTGGTGTGGTCTGCACCACATTGTTGGTGTTCCCATTTACAGAGCCAGGGCTGTGTAGCAACACCAGATCATTTTTGCAGAGCAGGAAAAGATATTCAGTGAAGTGTGTTATCTTACAATCACTAACGCAACCTTTAATATTGTGTTAATAGTTCATAATATTTCTGTCTCTTATAGTTCACCGTTAACGTCGCCTACAAAACAGAGACTGTGATTAGCTACCTGCAACCAGGGGTGGAGTATTGTCTGACGGTTACTGTGACGATGACCTTGAACCCCCACTCTGTGCCTAGTGAACCTCACTGTGCATTCACCAGCCCCCCCTCAACTATTAGTACAGGTACCACTATTAGATATGTCATATTAGCACACCCTCAGATATGCATAGATGTCATATTAGGACAGCCAGATATACATAGATGTAATATAATGTTTTATAATATTCATACATGTCATATTAGGACACCCTCAGATATACATAGATGTAATATTAGGACACCCTCAGACATACATAGATGTAATATAATGTTTTATAATATTCATACATATCATATTAACACACCCTGAGATATAATGTACATAGATGTCATATAATGTTTTATAATATTCATACATGTCATATTAGGACACCCTCAGATATACATAGATGTCATATAATGTTTTATAATCATACATGTCATATTAGGACACAAACAGATTTGATCTACATCAAATGTCATATTCGGATCAAATGTCAGATAATGTGATATAATCGTCACATTCATAAATGTTATATTGTGCCATCTAATCTGTCACATTATGCAATCTGTTATCTGTTATATTATGCTATGTAATGTAAATTAGCGTGATATTCCTTCAAATCTACTACATTATAATCTGTCATATTCTGCAATTGTACTAAAACGCCTTTTGTAATTTAATGATATTGTGTGTAATTGTATAATCAAGACTATATAATCTATTTCAAGATATCAGGTAATATAATACAATTTCACTTCTCTAATCAGTCAAATTACATAATGTCTCCCCTAGGGGGCGCTGTGGTCAGTCTCATGTGTGTGTTCTGCGTCTTCACCCTCCTCCTGATTGCAGCCGCTCTCTACCGCATTCACCTGAGCTCCAGATTACCGCGGAAACAGCTGGCCAACTTCAGGTGTGACGCACCCATAAGAGGGCTAACCAATAAGTGTGTGGAGTAACCCCACTCCCCACTCGTGAAGACCTGAGGTCTCCCTGTGATAACGCCTCTCTCACTCTCTAACTCGCTCTCTCTTCCCCCTTCCCCCTTCCCCCATCCACCCTCTCTCTCCCTCCCCCCTCCAGAGCCCAGGGGTGGTCTGATCAGGCCCATATGTGATCAGCTCCATGGTGTCAGTAGAGCCAAACGAGAGGGGCTACGTGCGTGACTGAGGTGAATCGCTGCAGCTGCTGCTGCTCATCAAAGCCTTTTCCTGCTTCTTTAACTCTAGATGTCTAGGTGAGATCTAATTCAGGGAGCCATACTGTATTTAGGGGGTTTCTGCTGCCCACCTTTTAACGCCTGTTATATATGTTTTTAGCGCTGTCAGATGTTTAATGTGTGTCATATTAATAACATCCTCAAACAATTTTGTTTGTAAACATAAACATACCACTTACCACAAGGTACCTCAGTACAAAACATTAAGTTAGTCTGGAGCTTCAGTTTAGTCACTGAAAGGGTTTGGGAGATGGATCAAATTACTTTTACGAAAACAATGTAGGCAACTACAATAAAAGTAGGCCATACGATATCAGTATGGTTTGATCTACATTACAGTTTTTTCCTTTACAGTAGAAGATGTTTATTATTGTGATTTTCCACAACTTTATGTAGGACTTCAAATTTGTTTCATACAGGCTGTTCTTGTATAATTGTCTACTTCAGTGTTTATCCATAATAAAATAATTGAGACCAATAGCCTACAGTTTGTCTTAGTAGTTATTATTATTATCATTCATCTCTAAAATAGTCTTAGTTCTATTTAATAATTACAAACAACCTACTAGGTAACTATATTCACGATATGTTGGTGTTGGAGAAGACTGTTTTTATTTAAATGAATGCTTCCTGTGTGAATGTTTCTTCCTCGAAACGAATCGCACTTTCGTAAACACAGTGTTGCTTTCGTTTCGATCGCGCACACACAACCAGCCAACTAATAACCACCAGGAAATGAGATTATTAATCCACATGTCACCGAGCTAGGATCCAGTTGACTGACTTTTGTTTGGACGAAATGCGAGCTGTTATTTTCTGTATTGTCTTTGCGATTTCAGTTCTCTGGTGGACAGGTAGGACATATTAGACTTTAGCCTATTAAATCAAACACACAGTGAGCGCCTATAAGTTATGTATAACAGTCATACTTCATTTTGGCGAACCTCCCAGTTAAAAACGTAGTAAATAACTATAAGTTAATTTTGTGGTTTTAAAATGTTATTTTAACGACCAAAGCTTAAACATGCATTACGCGTATAATCTCGTCTCCATGTCGATAGCCCCCATGTGAAACTTTCCGCACTTCTTCTACGTCCTGTCTACATGTCAGCCTAGCTGCAGAATGTGTTTATCGGTTCCCCCTCTGGTAGTTTCATGTTATTTATTTTAGACGTCCAAGCAGGCATCTCGTTTTGTTTTTCATTCGCGTTTGTCTGTTTGTCTGTAAACCCAGTGACGTCAGCTGTCCTGCTGACCGCACCGAGGAATGTAAATATTAGCTCCTTCAACATGGACCTGGTCCTTACATGGGATCCACCCGAGAACCTGACCGGAGATGTTGTCTACAGCACAGAGTACAGGTCAGCATATCGAAACCGTATTGGTTAGCTATAGCTTATTAATACAAGAATAAAGGTGATCTCTTTGTTGTGCAATCAAAAGCAATACCTCATTATTAATATTTTCATACCATTCAATAACTCTTCTCTGAACGGATGGGCTACGCCACTTGATTCACTCAGTCACTGGAGTCTGGAGTCTTATGTGTGTTCCCATCAGTATATCGCAAAGCAAGCAGCATAGTGTATGTAGCTACACATCATATAGAACGTAACAGAACAGAAACCCAAAGTATAGGACAATCTAGACTACTCAGCAGTGTCTTAAATGTATTGGCTGTATATTTGGAACTATATGTTGTAGGTAGGTTACTGTCAGCTCCCTCCTACCTAAAGAGATCAGATGTAGGACCTCTTGATCTAACTCATGGCCTGACTTGCTCCAGGTTATAAAGGCACTTTAGGTATGGCTGTAGAGCTATACAGTGCAGGGTCATTCATTATAGACTGAATGTGTTCATGTGTTCCCGTGTAAACAAGTAGTAGTTCCTGAAACTGAGATGTGGAAATCCGAGACACTTCCTCAGTTTGTCCTGTGTGACAACCAGGAAATCACCAGTGCTGGATATAGGTGTTCTGGGCCCTTTGGCTAATACAGTTCTGAATGTCACTTATATTCAGTAGGTAGGCTAGATATGCCTACTTAGCCTAGTGATTGCTGTTCAGTAACAACATTTTGGGTAGTGCAGGGGGTGATGGTAACTTTATAATAGGACAACACAGCAAGAACGTCCCAGGTTGGAACCCCGGTCATCCCGACCTTTCTGTGTGGAGTGTGCATGTTCTCCCATATCTGCGAGGGTTTCCTCCAGGTGCTCTGGTTTCCCCCACTGTCATAAAACATGTCAGGTTCACCCTCCAGCCAGTGTCATGTGACCAGTGTCATGTGACCAGTGACACTGGCTCCTATATGGAGGTGGTCCCCGGGCGCTGCACGGTGGCTGCCCACTGCTCCCTTGAGGGATGTGTTAAATGCAGAGGATGAATTTCAATACATGTATGTGTATGTGACAATAAAAGCACCTTTACATGGACTGTCGGACAACACTGTTTCTGTGCTCTTGGATCACTTGCCTGCTGCTGACTGTTTGTCTAGTCAGTCGAGTTCCTTGATGCTATTTCTTTGGTCCAGTCTGGGCTGTGAACGTTTTTCTAAGTAACCGCAGACGGGAGCGTGGCACATATAGTGTTTGATCTAATAGTCACTCTACAAACTAGGCTGCAACAGCAGCCTTTACGGCACTTCTCCTAAGTATTTCATCACAACTGGCACCATAATCAAATAAAGTCGAGACTAGAGCATCTGTCTCTGTTGATCCCTCGAAGCGAACAAATTAGATTTGAGCCTATTTCTGCAAAGTCTTACTTTTAGTCAAGTTGAATTACTTTAGATTGCTGTTATTGCATCCTACTTTGAAGTGTGATGACCGTGAAGTTAAGATATGTGTAAGTCCACAAAATATATAAAATGCATCGCCCTACATCATCAATACACAGACGTAAATCTAGCGAAACTGATTTACGTCTGTGTATTGATGATGTAGGACTACTAAAGGCCTATACGGGCATGTCAAACATACAATAACAAAATAGCAAATCCCGTCTGTTCTCCTGGACAGCCCCTGTAGCCCACTGGGACATGATGGTCCTGCAGTCACGCCTGCTAGCTGACCCCATAGGTAGGTCTGGGCGATACGGACCAAAAGTAAAATGCGTTACAAGCACTTTGAAATAATAAAGTGCAAACACATGGTTTCTCTACCCATTAACAAATAGTTCATCAAAATGTACATTTTAAATTACATACCGGCAAACATAAAATAAAAGTAAAATCTCCCTACTATAGGTTAACAAGACAAGCCATGCAAATGTAAATGAAAAATTGTAATGAAGTCAACAAGGGAGACACTGAGAGAGAGTTACAGTAGTAATTAACTGCCCGAACACGGGAACCTTTTAATACTGTAACTATGTGTCTACCATAGACTTATTAATGGATGGACACAGGGAAGAAAATGGCGACTTGATCTTGCAAAGTTGCTGCTCATTGTCGCAATGAAGCACGAGATTCGCCATATTGGTTAAGTGGCTCTTTGTTGCATGCGCAGTACTCAACAGAAGATAATGTTTCAACCTGCGACTCTGGAGCTCCCGACCTCAAGCCTCGTGTATGTGCGTCGTAGTACAACAAAAAAGAACAGGAATTTGGACACACCTTCCCATTCAATGGTTTTTCCTTATTTGTATATTCTTCTACAGGGTAGATTATTACTTATATAGGTGTGTTCCAGCACACTGTCTCTGTGACCCTCCTGGCACCACACATACTGTTGTTGTTTGGGTAGTTTCTTAGTTTGGTTAGCATGCAACACACACCACATATATTCAGTACATACACCTACAGACATTCACACCTCATTCTAGGTTATTCTGTTAGTTAGTTAAGGGTTTGGTTTGTTTGGTTTACGGCCCAGGAGCCAGGTCATAACAATACATACTTGGATACAAATATACCTGACACATACAATCTATATAAACATATGCATACAGTATATATATATACATACAGTGTATATATATGTGTGTGTGTGTGTGTATATATATATTTATATTTACACACACACTCCTCCCCTACACCTCTCATAGGCTTACACTGTTCTCTGCCCCTCCCCTACAGCCACACACCCTGCTGATGGACAGTTGACCATCACAAGGTGACAACAGTGAGCTCCTGCTAAAGCGGCCATCTTGTTTTAGGTCTCCAGTGAGCTCCTACCGGGCCGGCTGCGTCAACGTGACGTCTCTCCGCTGTGACTTCACCTCCCTGCAAGGCGTGTCCTTCACTGTGTTCGGGTCCTACATCTTCAGGGTCCACGCCCAGCAGGGCAGCCAGGCCTCTGGTTGGGTGGAGAGCTCCAAGATCTCCCTGGAGAAACACTGTGAGTTCCCCAAGCACCCGCTGGAGAGACCACTGTTGTGTTGTCATCGTGTGACCACAGAGGGCGCTGCTCTCCTCACATGCAGATGAACAGTGGTGTCGTCATCTGCTGTGGCTCTGCTTGGCTGGCCACCAGCTGCAACACAAATGGCAGATTGTGTGGCAGACTCAGTGGGCAAGAGTTGCTTTGGTGTGGTTAGTGTGACAGACTCTACATAGAGTGCATAGACTGTACATAGAGTACTGTACTACCTGATGTGAAGAGTCCTGTTGCATTGTGGGTATGGTTGAGTGCACTACATCTCCTGTTGCATTGTGGGTATGGTTGAGTGCACTACCTTGTGTAAAAGCTGCTTCCCCTCTCCAGCCACCATCGGACCCCCCAGCGTGGCCTTGGCCTCCAGAGGGCTCCACCTGGACGTGTCCATAATGGACCCCGTGTTCAAGACGTCCTCGCTCAGGAAGACCTTCAACCACGCCACCTACAGCCTGACCTACTGGAAGCTGGGGCACAGGGACACGGTACGCCATGCCACGCCACGTGTGTCCCGCCGCAGCAGGGCGGAGATGTGCTGCAGCGGCGCTGTGTGTCTGTCTGCTTGTGCGTGTGTACGTACTCGTGTGTGTGTGTGTGTGTGTGTGTGAGTACGTACTCGTGTGTGCGTGCGTGTGTGCGTACGTACTTGTGTGTGCGTGCGTGCTCGTGTGTATGTATGTGTGTGTGTGTGTGTGTGTGTGTGTGTGAACACCTTCTAACGTGCACTCCTGGCCGTGTGCAGCCCAGCAGTAGGAGCCGTCTCAGCCAGAACCAGGTGGTGCTGCCAGACCTGGAGCCTGACACCACCTACTGTGTTCAGGTCCAGATCTACACGGAGAAGGACTCCAGAAGCAGCCTGGCCAGCAACGTCGTGTGTGAGACCACCAGCAGCGGTAGGCCCCCCCCAACAAGGTCTCCCCCTAAAGGCTTGGATGAACTTGCTTTGTAACCAGGCATTCATGTAGTCGACCACCCCCCCTCTCCAGCTGACTGGGACCACCAACTAACCAGGTGTCTGTTTTCCAACAGCCAAGATGGCTCCGTGGGTATTGGCTGTGGTCATAGTCGTCGTCATGGTGATACTGACTATCATCCTTGTTGTGGCGCTGGTGAAGCGAACCACAATCTCCCACTTCATGTGCCCCCCAGAATCACTTCCTGTGCACTTCAAAGAGGTGTGTGAGCGTTTACATACTACAATGTACACACTACATGGATATACTACTGCAGTATAAATACTACCATGTATACACTACATATGGACATACTACCACTGTCTACAGTAATACTGCAGTATAAATACCACCATGCTGCCTGTCTATTCTGCTCTAACCTTTCATCTAACCAATCAGAGTCTGCTGGACCCTCCCAGCTCCTCCCTCCACATTCTCATGCACACTTCAGACCCACCTGAGGAGCTCTACCATCCTGTCTGTGTGTTGCCTGAGGACCAGCAGCTCCCTCTGGTGGTGGACGAGGAGCAGTGCAGCGCCCAACCTGCCCACCAGGAAGAGGAGAGGTCCGGGAGCAGCAGGACAAGCAGCAGATGAGGGTGTCATGTTTTACCAATACTCCGCCCGGGGGATGATGGGGGGGGGGGGGCACCTCCCTTGCTATGAGGGAGCAGAGACATGGGCCTCCGGAGAGTTCGGACCCAGGGTTGCACTGTCATCACGTGACCACAGAGGGCGCTGTTCTGTGTTTGACTCTTGTTGTGCTGTGTGCGCACGTGTGTGCGTGTGTGTGTGGTCATACATGCTGGCGGCTGACACGCACAAATGAACACACTTTGACAAATTGTTTGAAGCCCGGTCGTCCCGGCCTTTCAGCATGGAGTCTGTGTGGGTTTCCTCCGGTTGCTCCGATTTCCCCCACTATCCAAAAAACATGTCAGATTCACCCTCCATCCAGTGTCATGTGACCAGTGTCATGTGACCAGTGACACTGGCTGCAGTTTGGAGTTGGTCCCCGGGCGCTGCACAGCGGCTGCCCACTGCTCCCTTGAGGGATGGGTTAAATGCTGAGGATGAAATTTGGTACATATGTGTATGTGACAATAAAAGCACCTTTAAGTCCCTTTGGATAAATGTGCTAAATTATTAATATTCGAAATTATTTAAATTTAAAAAACTTTAAACCAGAATTTGTAAAACATGGCACTAATGTAAATGTATGTTTACGCAAAGATGTACATTCTTGCATTTAGGGATAATGTTCTCGTCCAGGTGTAGTTTCTGGCAATGTTAAAATGTAACTATTAAATGTGTTTTGTAAAAATGTGTTGAGTATATGGAGTTTACATTTCCCTGTTTACATGTGTGCTCACTGAAGCTAGGAATGGAAGATTACTCTGCCAGATAATATACAATGAATGCAACAGCCAGCCGTGCAGTATTTATTAATGTAATGTTTTGGACTAAATATTTTACTGGATTGTCTGGACCCTTGCCAATGTAACATGTTTTTGATTATTGGTGAACTATGTGTACTGTTATAGGTGGTCTGGATAATGAGTCTTCATAGGGGAGAAGTTGGCTAACTGCGTCAGGTCAGTAACCTACTTGACAAGCAGGCGTTTGGTTGATATGCAGGACGATCCACTTCATGTCTCAATGACCAAGTTGACTACGTTAAACTTGCAGTGAGAAAAACTAAACAGGCTGTTTACAGGTCTTGTAAATCTACAATTTGTAGGCTACTATTGATTAAAATACATGTTTAAATGTATATTGGTAAATAGATCACTGCGCTTTCGCCATCGTTACACAGGACATTACGGAGACGTGCTGAGTAATACTGAAAGTATTTCTTCCCGAAAGTCCCGTGTCGACTCTACGAGGGGATACGTCGCTCCTTGTTTTTTATTAAAGAAATACAATAAACAATACAGTAAAGATAACAGTAATAGTGCAATAATGGAAAACAAAATACAGCGAGGGTTTATATAAATGAAATAAAAATCTTATACAAAGTACAAGTGAATCAGACGTAGTGCTAATGGACAAGAGAGACTGAGACTTCTACAGAACTTCATGCATCAAAACGTCGCAAAATAATATTTCATGCTATTGCATTATCGCACAAAGATTACGTATATCAGTTTACGTATATAATTACTAATGGTTTAATATTAGTAATTGTCCAAAATACATGTGAAATATATAAAATGTATAAATACATTACAGATAATATAATTTCTTATTTCGCTTTGGGACAATACTTTATTAGTACTTAATGAGCATGCGCACTACCGCCCCGCACGGAGCCTGCTTCATGGCTGGTGTGTAGCCTGTAGCACGAAGTAAGCCGAACTAGTGTCTGGAGACAAGACGGTCGCAAAAAAGACTGCTGGGACAGAATCACATGAAGTAGTACGGTGTTAGCTATCAGGAGCAACAGGAGGTGAAGATGTTGTGTGTCGGGGGGGCTCTGCTGTGGAGCCTCGTCGTGCTGAGCGGTGAGTCGACTACGGTAGCGCGTCTGTGTTCGGGCCGTGTTGATGCTACATGCTGTGTGACCAGAGAACCACCACACGGTTATGGGGGGTTCTGGAGGTAATAGGTTGTATATTGGTCTAAGTATTTGAATGGTTTAGCATGTAGGCCACAGTAGCTACACACCATTACAAAGTATCCTACCTTTGACACTCGTGTAGGCTGCCCTACCCTGTTATTTTAATACGGTACGCACCATTTTCTATCTGTAGCCCAATAGGTGGTCCATCTACCGTGTTTATTAGCCAACGAGTCCTTGGTCTGAAATACGTTGAATATCTCTGGACTAGTCTATAGGTTATCTATAATGTTATCTAACTATATATGAGTGTGATTGTACCATGGAACCCCAAGCCATGTCTTCATTTCTGGGCAGTTTTCATTATTACCGTTCTTTTGTCAACAGAATCTTAGGCTGGCAACACTATCTCCGATTTTTGTTTTCAGAATAAAAACCTTCATTGAATTGCATAGGAATGTTTTAATTATTTATAAAGATTGTGATTTACGTACAGAAGTTTTGATTTTCTTTCAACATTTAATAATGTTAGAAAAACATATCTATTTACTTCATATATATATTTTTATGTAAAGAATAACAAAAATACTGGAATGACAACATTATAGAGATAAATTGTTAAGTATATTGCCTTATAAAAAAATTCTGTAGAGTGTGCCGCATGACATGGCATTTGAAAGTTATTCACATAGGCCTATAGAAGCCATATAAAGTGTCAATTCATGGGGCAACATAAATGTACTATCCAGCAACACAAATGCGTGCAGCATATTTGGCTCCAATGATAAGCGGATAGGACTAATGCTAAAAGGCTTATAAAAAATGTATGTAGAGTGTGCCCCATGAATTGACACTTTATATGGCTTCTATAGGCCTATGTGTGTAACTTTCAAATGCCATGTCACGCCGCGCACTCTACAGAATTTTTTTTATAAGGCAATATATTTACAAAAAGTGTCTGTACATTTATAATATATATTATATTGCCTAC
>JAODUH010079617.1:0-12104 GCA_027564835.1 Typhlichthys subterraneus
ACCCCCCCCCCCCCCCCCCTCTCTCTCTCTCTCTCTGTCGTCTGCTATACTGCTTGCTTTTTTTTTGTTTAAAGATACATACATTTTTGTTTGTATACTAGTCAGCCATCTAAATTACAGAGCGAGAGAGAGAGAGAGAGATAGAATACAGTATACGAGCGAGCTTCAAAGGTAAAACATATAAATACACATGCATCCAGAAATTATGATCAAACATGCATAAGAGGAAAGTTAATGAAATCACGCAATGCATTATGGAAGGAATGCCGCAGCAGAAATATATAAATCCTGCCAATTGTAGATTATTTTTTGTAGTTTCTTTTTTTTTTTTTTTTTTTTTTTGGGAGAAGCAGTCTTTATATCTGATGTATTTTTATTAGAATTGGTGTGTGTGTGTGTGTGTGTGTGTGTGTGTCGTCACAAATAGCCTCCAAAGGATTCGTAGGATTTGTTTATTTTGCGGAAGCACTTAAAATAGTATATATAACGTGCTTTCCCCACTCAAAGCAGACAACACTTTAAAAAAAATGTTTTTTTAAATGTTGTTCATAATCCCATTATTATAAAATGTAAATTAATGTAGGCTATATTTAGAACTGTGTCTCAAATAAATGCACACCTATGATTTTTGCCTGGCCATTTTGTGATGGCCTTGTAGACTATTATTCTAATGCCTGCTTATGTGCTTATTGGAACACATATCATAATGTCAAAATAATGACGCAATGAGAATATACTATATCGCCATTGAGAACACATACACTCCACAGTACGAAATATGGCTGCCACAGCAGAAGAAGAGACATCATGGCCTTGATGGAGCTACACACTTGGTTTTAACCTGCGCTTCCTAAGTATAGGAATGGAACTGAGTTTATCTCAAACTCCCTTTGTAGTCTGTCTGTCTGTGACCTGTGACTGTGATGTGGCATGCTGCAAAGTGTGCAAAAACACAGACGGAAACAAAAACAGTTTGACACTTATCCTCAATAATCAAGCAGGTTTTGGACAAAGAGGCAAAAGGCAGGGAAACACAGTTGCGTGGAGTGGACTGTTGGGTCCTCCTCCTCCTCTGTATTTAGGTCTAGGTGATGAGCGGCGGTCGAGGCCAGCACATGGGGAACTGTGAGCTTCCGAGCCACTCCCAGGTGATTGCGGGTTAGTCTGCTGTGGCCCAGGGCAGTGGCTTGCATGGATCTAAGCTGGTGTGGACATAGCTACGTACTGTAGCCATCCTGCATACACAGCTCATGAAAAGCAGGGGGCAGATTCTCTCGCAGGTGAATGCTGAAATGCTGTACAGTGTAAGCTGTATAACAGTTATCCAGAGCATCTGCCCTATAGTGCGTTTTTAATTACCTAATTTTAGGGTAATTTTGTTCATTTTGTTTTATTATTTGTTTTTGTATTGCTTGCATTTGGACATTTGACTTCTTTTTTAATATCGGACACGTTTAGCTGAAAGTAAATTGAATTACCTAAATAGTATTTAGCCAAATGAGATTCAAGCGATTGATGATAGCAAACTCTGGTTCTCTGCTGTATATATTGTGCTGTATATGCTTGTTTTTTTTAGCTGTATTTCATGCTCATATTTAAATGTTCTTATTAACTGTTACAACATTTTATGAAAATGTAGCTCATTTAAAATTTGTATTAACTTCATTGACAGTTGATGTGCAAGCAGCAATAATACATATTATTTTTAAATGTTTTGCAAATTTTACTACTATATAAGCTATAAACAAAATAAGGCCGTTCTATACAACTACAGCAGAGATTGAAGTCATACACAGGGAGATGTACATATGTCAAGCTCTCAAAATGTCAAACTGGCAGCTGTTCCAGTATTCCAGAGTATATTTTTATAATATGTTGTAATAAACAGGATAAGGACATGATATTTGAGTGATACACACTGCAGTGGTCCATCCAACTATGTGATCAGCACACAAGCACACAGCTTCTACGTTGCTGTGAACCCTCATAGCAACGTAGAAGCTCAGCTTTGGATTTAAGGGGATATTTTAGCATAGTGGATATTACAATCAAAGGCTCCCCGGCAAAGAAATTAGATGGTTGCATTATAATTTATGACTTGTTTTATTGTATATTTATGTTTAAAAAAAAAAGTTCTGCCATGTTATTATAACAACATGACAGTATTGTTATTTGTCATAAATCAGAACATTTTGTGGTAGACATAGAACTGTTGCTGTTCCAAGAAGGGTTTTTGCTACAATGTTGCTACATGCTACAAACAACATATCATTAAAAAAAGTGTAACTTTGTGGATAGCCTATAAATGATAATCTGTAAATGTATTCTATGTTTTTGCCAGAAGAGTAAGTGTTGTCTAGCCACATCTGGTTCTTAGCCCATTTGAATTAAGTCTGAAAACTTAAACGAATGAGTGTGAATGAGCTTATTAATAGGCTAGTAATAATAGTAATTTCAGTTATAAATAATACATTTGTTTAGTGATCTAAAACGAGGAAATGGACTAAACAGTTGCTGATGTGTGTGTGTGTGTGTGTGTGTGTGTGTGTCACAAAGCAATGACAGTGGATAGTTGTTATCCAGCCAATAGTCTACCTGTTGGCTGTGCTTTTGTCTGTCTCACTCTCACTGGTTATTCCCGTATTTCCCCGCCACCTGCACATGTAATGACATATGGAATATAGCTTAAGTCTCTCTCTCTCTATTAGACCAGGGGGCTGCCTAGTTTTTCCACAGATGCATTGTTGGCCCGGGGCCTTGTTTGAATGGGGCCTTTAGTATTTTGTGTGAATAAGTCAGCACCATTTGTTCCAGTCACAAAGGTTTATCAGGTCAAAAGCGACTCCTTGGCAGAAAACGAACTAGCCAGGGCACCAGTGTACCCCCTCCCTCTCGCACGTCTCCTTCAGCACTGTGGTCGTCAGGCGACCAGCTTGCCCTGGTCATATGTAACTCAGCACATGTGGTACGTGTGTGTCTGTCTTTAAGGACAATATTGTGGCTTGTGGGGAACTGGGTCAAAAAGAGGGGTCCTATAATAACCTTGAGGCACCGATGACAAAGGTTTAATTAGCATACAACATATAGCTCTGTACTGTTGCTGTGACAGTTTAGTGCTGGTTTAGTGTGCAAGAGTGTTGGGGAGGGGGGGGGCAACATTGGGGGGGGAGGGAAATGTTTCAATCAAATGGAACTGCATACGTCACACACCACCAGCCACAACGTGCTAAGAAAGCATGTCGGAAAAAGCTTTAATATATATTTTTAATTTATTTTTTAAAACTTTTTTAGAGCTTTTGAATCAAATGTAAGGTTCTCTAAAGGCCTCCTGTAGCCATATAAAGCTGTGGTCCAGTCTGATAAATGGGTTCCTATAAGTTAAGTGGCTCATGCTAGTTAAAACCAATGCAATCAATTAAGGGATTTCAGGTTTTTTTAGTTTTGTAAGTATCTTGGTTAGTACTTTGTGTTTAAATGGCCTGATGCACGGTACATATACTGCACCCTCAATGTCATCTTGTTCACTAGAACATTTGACAAGCTACATGTTGGCAAAGAGGTTGCTATAGCTACGGTATTTGAGAGTCTCAGATTTTAATTCATGGTCAGACAAGAAATCTAATTGTTCTATAACTTTCAGCTCAAGTAAATCTGGCTACATATGGCTTTGTGGGTAAATTACAATATATTTGATACTATATGGAAAAAATAAAAACTACAAAGCTGTTTATTGTACTGTTTGCAGTTTATTCTGTAAACAATATACACTTTTGTGTGTACTGTGTATTCATTTCAGTACAGCCCGAGATGGTGGTAGATGGTGACATTGGGTCTTATTCAAACACCGTTTTAATATATTTAAGTGATTCACCAGTGATTGTGTTGCTTTAATTGCGGCCATTAGCCCCCCGTAGGAGTTCTGCTTCTATTATTACTGTACATTTATAATTGCATGATTTAGCTATTAGTGGTCACTAGGGCTGGGCGATATGGACCAAAAATCATATCCCCTTATATTTAGGTTGAATACCGATACACGATATATATATCTTTATTTTCTATTAAGTGGGTTAAATGTTCATGAGGAGAAAAAACATCATACCTTGTCACAAAATGAGCGGGGGTGGCAGAAACCAGACGCAGGTTGGAGTTGTAACAATAAGGATTTAATTCAAAAAACGAAGCAAAGACCCTCACCATTACAGCAAACAATAACCAACAAGCACAGGGAGAAACAGAGGGCTACATATACCTTATTAGGGTAATGGGCACCAGGTGTGTGTAATGACAAGACAGAGTGAAGGGAAACCCCAGGAAGCATGGCAGGGCCATTAAACCCTGACAGGCAGAGGCGGGGCCGACTCTGGGGGGAGAGGCATGACCCAGTCATCGGGTTCCAGCCAGTCCACGGGCTGTACCGGCAGGTCCTTCCCAGGGCTGGCATGGCGTGTTGGCTGCTGAGTAGGCGGGCCCCCTTTGCGCCTAGGTGCTGGTACTGGACGCTGCTGTTCCACCTCACAGCAGGTAGGGGGCGCTGGCTGCTGTGCAGGCGGGCCCCCCTTGCGCCTAGGTGCTGGCACCGGACGTTGCTGCTCCACCTCACGGCAGGCAGGAGGCTCTGGCTGCTGTTGCTCCACCTCACGGCTGGCAGGGGGCGCTGTCGGTGGCTGCACCGCTGGACTGGGCGGCTGCCGGGACCCGCTTGTGCGAGGCTTCCTCTGCGTCTGTCGTGCACGGGGCGGCGACGCACAGATGCAGAGTGTTAAAGCCCAGGCGTTGGGTGGCTGCCCGAGACACTCGGCGCTGTGACGACTTCCGCGTGCACCGTGCGCCGGCCGGGAGTGCCACTCGTCCTCCGAGCCGCAGCTGAGGTCCCCCTCGCTGTGGTCGGGGAAGTCCTCCGTCAGCCCTGGTGGTGTTGCGGACCCCGGCTCTAACAGCAATCCCGGTCCTGCACTCAGAGACCCCCCCTTGGGGTGCTCTGAGGCCGTCCTCGGACACCCTCGTAGCCCCCCCCCCCAAAATTTTCCTGGGGAGGCCTCAGGGATAGAGCCAGACCAGGAGCGGGTTGCGGGCCACTCAGTGCGGAGCTTCGTTCCCCGCCTGCCTCGGGAAACGCCGGGACTAGCTTCAGGAGCACGGAGTCCCACACCAACACGTCCTCCGGGGCACAGTGGAACCCCTCCGTCTCGCATAACTCCGCATCCGAATCATCGGAGAAGTCGGAGAGGGGGTTGGAGAACCAGTCCACGGTGTCTACGTGCACGCCTCCTGGTCGCGGCATCGGGTGTGCGTAGCCGAAATAGGCGTCGAGACGGCGTTCTTCCTCCTCGAGCGTCTCTGGCAACATCCATGGCCATGTGCTTCCGCCTAGGGTGACCATGGCTACATTCTCCGTGCAAACAAAACAATGAAATGAACGCAACCTGCTGGTTTCTTTGTGGGTTGGTTATTCTGTCACAAAATGAGCGGGGGTGGCAGAAACCAGAGGCAGGTTGGAGTTGTAACAATAAGGATTTAATTCAAAAAACGAAGCAAAGACACTCAACATTACAGCAAAAAATAACCAACAAGCACAGGGAGAAACAAAGGGCTACATATACCTAATTAGGGGAATGGGCACCAGGTGTGTGTAATGACAAGACAGAGTGAAGGGAAACCCCAGGAAGCATGGCAGGGCCATTAAACCCTGACATACCTGAAGGAAATGTAACTTTTTTTATTTTTAGCTATATTAATTGTAGTTGTACATGGTTAAATCCATAGCAGAGAGGTTGTGAATATTGCAGCTTTAATGACAGTTTACTCAATTTAATCCCAATTTATTTTTGATTACAGGGTACCTTTTAATACGAGCTGGCTACCTGTATCTGTTTGTCAGAAATGGAAATTGAGCATGTGACTCAGTATCTGCTCTCTCATTGGCTACTCTGAATAAAAGGTATATAACGATATAAGCGATATTGTCTAATATTATATCTCTTTTGAAAATATACCGATATAAATATCGATATATCGCCCTGCCATAGTGGTAAAGTCAGTTATTAACTACATGCACACATTTAACCTGAATGCACCCAGAACAGGTTGTAATTAGCAAGTTATGCTTATGATCAGTTTTAAATACATTCCTGGTAATCCATTTTGGCGGCGTGCCCAAGTACTTCTTGAGCACGTGAGTCTGTGAAAGCGCTTATATCTGAGCCATTACGCTAACATGAGCTCATATTGTCGAGCGGTGGGTTTAGTTCCAGCATGGGAGTGAATGTCTAACAAGAACATTCTATCCTCTCATTAAAGATTTATTGTTGGTTTGCATGACAGAATAGATCTTTTATGACTCTACTTTCCTCTCCCGTACACTATACTTATGAATATATTTGATGTCTCGTATCCATTGCCTCTGGCAAAAAAAGTAATTTCTCTATTGATTTCATGTCTTTTTTTTGCCTCTTTCTTTTTTTAAATTTCTAATTGACTAAAGATGTCCTATGACCGACACTAGACACATTTTTGTACATCTGTGTTTTTCTTTTTTTTAAATCATACATAGGTAGATTACAATTGAGCCTTACTCTGTTAAATACACAATGTCAAAAAACCCTCTGAGAACTCAGAATTGTCAGCTTATTGCTACTGTAACCCTAATGCAGTTTTCACAATGCCCATAATGAAACTAGAGTGGCAAACGAAAATGCTTTTAAAACGTCCCGCTACAGTACACCCTCTTTATTTAATTCCTAGTGAAAACGTGATCATCTGTGAAGTAGCCCTTATAGGTCTTCACTGTTGGTGTTTGTCAGATTAAGCTCATACCGTACATTTATATCTTCTGTACCATGTTTTCACCCCACGAGTGAGTGGGCCTTGCTGCCAGCACCTCCTTAAAAAGGCCGTTCTTTAGTATACGCTCAGTGTAAAGACGTTTAAAATGATACAGTAACTTTGTAATGAAAAGCACCTGTCCATACACATACAAGAAGCTTACGAGGCATAAGAACACGAAGGACAGCGATCCTTGCCTTTTAACATTTTTATATTTCTCACAGAGAAAAAAAAGAAATAGGGCTAAAATAATATGCTGCTGCAAAATCCTTTCAGCGCTTCCTCCTGAATGTCTATGCTCCCTGTCTCAGAGCTGTTTCCAGGCTCCAAATTATTTATCCCACTTTCATTGTTCATCTTTCAGGTTAAATTGCTGTGTGTATAATGTCCTGTGTGTGTGTGTGTCAGACCCTGGTGACTTGGCAGATCTAACGTAAACAGGCAGACAGAATTCATATATTATACACAATGCCGTGCGTGTAGAAGAAGCTTATAGTGTTTAATGGGTGTAACTCCGAAGGGCCTTAGTGACCACTTGCATGCAATCTCACGACCTCAGAGGCTTGTGTCACAGTGCTGAGGTTGACCGTAATATTTACTGTGACATTTTGTGACGTGGAATGTTGTGTTGACTGTTCCGTTCAATTGTTGTCTGTGTGTGTGTGTGTGTGTGTGTGTTGTTTAACATTATCTTTGGGGATTGTAGTAAATTGTCTCTTTACTGCCACTGTGTGCATTTATGTCAGCCAACCATTTTTTGCACGTTTGCCGCCATTGAACGCAGCGGTTCGAGAGCACGTTGTTCCAGCTGCTAGATACTGCTAGCTACTGCTAGCCGGCAGCCCAGCCGCAGACCTGGCAGCTAACGAGGCTACTACGTGTGAAACGGTGCACACAAAGGAGCTCACGCCATCTGTATGCACCCTACATAGGCAGGCTTTTGTTGCAGCCAACAGGCACATGACTGCTAGCACCTCAGCCCTTCGTAGGCAAAGTGCCTCGCTCCCCGGCCCACTAGATTGTACTGTGCTGGAGGCACGGCAGGAGAAATGAATACTCCTAGCGAGGCTTATTGATTTACATTAACAGCCAGTGGGGTTTTCATGGGGTTTTCTCTGTCTAGCGTACTCGGTTTGTTTTTAATACAAATTGTATGAGTATTTATAGTTATAGTTGTTTGACCAACTGTATGTATTTGTTTATGTGAAGTACAAAATACAATTTCAGTTTTTACAATAATGTAGATTGTGAATTTGAGGACAGAATATACAGTTTTTTATTACATTTTATTATAATGTATTAATAACATGAAATTACTAAATAAAAATACTGATAGTGCTTCTATACATGATTAAATAATAATATAGGTCAGGTACAATACGTTTTATTTTGCTACATATACTACATTTTTCAGATAGTCAATGCATGCTTTTCCTCCGGGATAGATCTCTGTGAGATCCAATTATAGCTATATCACCAGCACCCAGACTTGGTGGTTTTGCCAGTTAAGAAATGCGTTGGCCTATTAGCACCCTTTCCTCTTCATTTCATTTTTTATTTTAATTTCAACAAAGCTTGAAATCTTTAATCTTTTATCCTAAGATAGAGTAGGTCATTTAGGTGCACCACACATGCACACACGCACGCACACACACACGCACCCACACACGCATACAGTCTATCTCTCTCCCAGAACCCATTTTAATGAATATGAGAAGAGAAACTAGTTCATTATGGTTACATGCTGTCACATTATTAAAATACAGACAGGAGAGACGAAAATTCTGTATGCCACCGTCAAATTCGTCAAGGTAATTTTTTCCTTGTACCCAATGTGAACTAACCGACAAGCAACAAAGAATGAGACGTCTTACTACCCCTAGCGATAATGTTGTAATAATAGCAACTTTCCTTTTATCATAAATTCATGTGCAACTGCACTTCAATCGCGACATGGTGCGCACACGTGCTAGCTTGCGCAGGCGGTTAAATTAAAGAAATTCTAAGGAGTGTTATGAATTGGAATTAGATGGGTGCGTGTTAGAGTGACACATTGTCGCAGCATATCCTCTGAGACAATGTGCTGTACCCTAATGAAGGATTTATTTCTCTCTTTCCCTTAGTTGTGGGTGTAAGACATTGGTGTGTGTGTGTGTGTATGTGTAGGGCGGTGGGTTTGGTTGTGCAGGGTGCAGAACTGGGCCAAGCGACGTCATCCAGTCCAGCCATTTTGCACTAACCCACTGACATGGCAATACACGGACTCAACAGCAGGTCTAAAGCATTTAAGAAGGTGTAGCGCTCCCTTAGAATTCTTAAAAAACTTATCAAATTTGATTCCCTTTTATCAATTTCACCCTGTAGAATGAACACTGGGGGCTTAGATGTCAACATGTGTTTGTCTTGAAGGTATACACACACAATCTTTTTATAGAAATATTTATATAGACACTACATTTCCACTTACGCTTTTAAGTGAGAATAACCAATTCTGGAATGTGAAACAATAGTAAAATGTTTGTTTTATTGCTTAAATTCTGAGAGCACTTCACATAGTTGCAATTTCTCTGTCATGGGCCATTGAAAATATTTAGTTTACCAAGTGTGCCAGTAGGATGACAATTTTTTTAAATGAACCAGAGTTTATTGAGGTATACTTAACTGTATATAGTTTATATTAATATAAATACTGCATTTTGCTGTTGTTAGAAATACATTATTTCACCCTGACAGGCTAAAGGCATGTCTAAATTAAAAACCAAGCGTCTTTTAAGAAATTTGACAGGTAATCAATGACATGAGAGAAGGTGCTCTCTGGTTAAGAGAGGAACAGAATGATACATTTCTTGGTGCGTTGCTTTTATATCAATGAAGGAAGGGCTCCACAGTCTGCATGTCTGTTTTTAACTGTCTCTTGTTCGGAAGACTCCCTAGACTTTTCTCGGTGCAGTTTCGAAATCCTTACTCTGCTTTTCTGAGTTCAGAGGTGACTGGTTTATTAGAGAAGAGACGTGTTTGAGCTATAGTGCTGTTGCTGTATTAGTATTCTCTATGTCTGCTATTTATTTAAAGTTTCAGTCAGTTGCATTCACGTCATTCATTTTAGATGTAAAAAGTGTGATTGAACATGCATTATCTAGAAACTTAATTATAGATTTAAACATATAGTATGTTTTTACTTTTGTAATTACATATGCGCATTCACTATTTAAACATAGTAAACATACAATATAAGAAAAGGCTTGATACTAATATTTGTATTAGAAAATGTGAATTCTTATTTTCAAATGTGTTGCTGTGGCAAAGAACAGATTTTAGACAGAAAGGCTAAAGGTCTAAATTATATTTTTCTGATTTAGTATATTTAAAACTATAAATGATTATACATAGTTAAAAAAATAAGTAATTTAAATTTGTATATAATAGTGAACTCTGCTAATTTGCTTATCTTAAATCTAATAATAAATGGTTATATATATGTTTTTAATATTGACATAATACATTGATTTGGAATGGCATAATTATTCTAATTTCTTAGTAAAATTTCCTTATTCCAATTATGGCTCACCAAAACCAAGCATGTCTTGCTTAAAACATCCTGAAGCTTTGCAGAATAATTTATTCTTCTTTTTCATAAAAAAAAAAGTTTTCTCTTTTTGAACTTGAATGCTTTAGTTTTTAATAGTTTTATTTTCATTTGTATTTTTTATTTTAAATAAAAACTTTTAATAAAAATATTTTTAAAGTAAAAAAGAATTAGTAGGGAAAAAGGGGGAATCATTTTGATATGTCTGCAGCAGTCAGTCCCCATATGTAATACTATAATTTATTATTTACCAGGCTCTTTTTATTCTGAAATTAAAACACATTTATAAAAAGCGATTATCTGCAGTTGGTAAACAATTTAAACATATTGCACAACTCTGCCCCTTTCTATACCCAATTTTCCCATCCATATTTGAATTTGAATCATTGCTGTTTATTTGATATCACCTGTATTGATTAGAATTGAACACCAAATGCATAAATGCATTATATAACATATTGCATGCATTTGTGCCACCATATAATTATTTTTACTTTCTATCTGTAAAAATGTGCATCAATTTAAGTTTTGACGGAGTGACGGAAGGAGCCTCTTAAATACTAACTTTAAAACATTTTAGAATTTGCATTACTTGGATAAATGTTTGTTGTGTGAGTTTACAAGATACAACCAGTGTGATTTACAGCAGCATTCTGGCTGCCATATTGTCTACCAGTCCTCCATTTTGTGATTTTTGTGCCTTGCTTGCTTACCTGTTCTCATAATAGCTATTTTGGGCTTTACATCAAGGCAACATGAACCTTAACTATTGCAACTGTGGTTTTTAATTTTTTTTGCCCCGATGTTGCCGTTATGTTCAGCAGGTAAATCCCTTTATTATACGGTACTTAACATTTGAAGACTGAAACAAGCGTATATGACCGTGTTAACTTCCCTACTGGGTGGTAATGCTGTTGTTTCAGTGTAAGTCAGTGTAATTACCCCAGAGTGCTCCACCCTCGACACCACAGTGAGCCACAGGCCCTGTAATGACCGGCGGGGGTCAGGGAGGTTAATAGAGACTGATTTACGTGACCCCTCCAGTGACACCCTGAAGGGACGGCCCCTTAATCCTTATTAGTGTACCGTGTTAGCGACCCTCACTCCCTAAAGTCAACAGCATGCTCCCCCTGGGGGGAAGGGGTGGGGGGCGGCTCTGGGGACCTGGCCGCTCCTCTGACCCCGAGGTCATGCCCTTTGTTCAGCACACTTCACAGCTTGACCCCGGGGGTCACGGCTGTAATGGAGAAGCTGTTGAGGCGCGTGCTGCGGTGTGAGTGTGTGTGGGGGGAAAAAGGTTTTTGGGCTAGACCACCTCACGGATCCCACTGCTCACGAGTGTGTGTGTGTGTGTATGGGCGTGTCTGCTCACGTGTGTGTCTGCTCACGTATGTGTGCGCGTGTGTGTCTGCTTACGTCTGTGTGTCTGCGCGCGTGTGTGTGTCTGCTCACGTGTGTGTGTCTGCTTACGTCTGTGTGTCTGCTCACGTGTGTGTGTCTGCTCACGTGTGTGTGTCTGCTTACGTCTGTGTGTCTGCGCGCGCGCATGTGTGTATGCCTGTCTGCGCGCGCACTTTATTCTGTCTGTGCTTGTGTGTGTGAGATCCTTAATCGTGTGATGTCAGGTTACAGTAAAGTTTAAGGTAAGTGTTGATGTAAGGTTACAGTAAGGTGTAAGGTAAGTGTTGATGTC
>JAODUH010079639.1:0-15478 GCA_027564835.1 Typhlichthys subterraneus
GGCAGCTAATGGGTGCGGAGCTGGAGAAGCAAGGCCAGCACGAGAAGGAGTGGATGCCTAAAAACACGAAGTCTCGTTGGAACGCCAAATCCCCCGCGGCCATTGCCGTCTCCTCCACCAGGCTGACCGCGGCGGTCTAACTCTCCACTCTCCCTCACCTGGTCTAAGGAGCTGCCCAGCCTCTCCATCTGTCGCCCTTATACGACGGCAGCAATTGAGCTAAATTAGACTGTGATGCACAGGGGTATAAGTTGTTGTTATGTTATGTTTTGTCTTGGTCTTGTCAAAAAAACAACAAAAAAAAAAAACTGATGCATGGTTCATTTTGTGCACAAATACAATATATACCTATGTTTTGAAGAAATCATATTTAATTTTTCCAATTACAAAGGGTTCTGTGAATGCACTGATGAATCTTGCAGGGTTCAGTACCTCCGATAAGGTTAAGAACCACTGACTTAGAGAGTCCTCAATAGAGAAAAAAAAACATTTTCTACATCTTATTTTGGAACAAATACAGACACACACATATATTTATTTTATTTTATTTATTTATTTATTTGACTGAAGATTAAATTAGCCAGAGGCATTAGCAAGATGGCTGATGAGTGGCAAGACTATAAAAGCCTTTGCTGAAGTTTTAGGGTTAGGAGTGCTGCAGATGTCCTGCAGATGTCCTGCAGATGTCATACACTGTATACAGCTCTCTTCATGTGTGTCTAATACAGCTTGTGAGACACAGTCATGGCATAGTGTGTACTCACACTAAGTGCTATTTTTAGCCATGGCCATTAACAGCATATTGCAGCAGAAGTCACCGTTGGTCACTCGCGCCGCTCCTGAAGCAGAACAGAGGTGAGAGGATCATTTTACACGGTTGGAAATGTGCCCATTTCCCCCTTAAGTTGCAGTAAACTGTGAGCAATGACAGGCGCAGGGAACGAGGCCTGACTCTGCAGACTCCAGAGGAGTAGAGGTTCAGCGATTCATCCGTGTGGATTTACATTTTGGAGAGACAATCAGGAGAGTGGGATGACTGCTATCTGCCGGAGAGAATCCACAGGGGCAATCCATTTCTGCTGCTGTGGTATAAACAGAAAACCCACGAGCGCAGGTGTCGCCCCGGGCATCGACGAGGTTGTCACTAAACATTGTTTTCTGCAGATGAGATGGGCAGCAGGACGGCATATGCATGTTTCCTCTGCTGTATGCTGCCCCCCTTCAGAACCCCATGGTGTTATAGCCCCCCCCCCAATAAGTGACTGGAGCTCCTGGCTTCCAATCAGACTGACGGTATACCCAACAAAGAGAGCTCTCCAGCTAAAACTGCCTCCTTCCCATTATGCTAATGATTCTCCTGCACACTTGGTGCCCATCAAATCAATGGAGGCTGCATTTTGAATGCAAGTGTTTTATTTCATTTCCTTGCATTGCCCCCCTTCCCCCACCCCCATTCCCCACACCACACACACACACACACACACGCTTCCTTCCACTGGAAAGTCTATTTCTGATGCCCAGCTTTGTTGTTATGGGGGGAGATGGGGTCTTACACAATCAATTTATATTTGCCTGTTTGCTTCTATGAGAAGGGAGTGAAATTATACAAATATACTGGAAATACTGATGGTTTTTTGAATGACTTATTTACCATTCAATGCGCGTGCACTGACACCAATAAACTTTCTCTAATACTTTTGACTCACTCTATAAGCCTGGAGCTACGTGGACTGGAAACTTCACCAACATTTAAAGTATAACTTCACCCTAGCTCTGAGCCTGTCTCCATCCATTGCACAACTTTGAACAATGCTTAAACGTAGTCAAGGAGCTGAGTGAGGGGAGTGGAGGGGCTGAGAGGGGGGCCGCGACATTAACATACTTTGATTTTGATGACATGCAAGTGGATCAAATGTACGGTTGGAAACCACCAAGGACCTTGGGCGATTGTCAACGGATACAATGTATAGATAGATAGACTTTATTGCCCCATGGGGAATTTGTCTTGGACACATTGCACAGTGCAAAATCTGCTGTTTATGAAATACAGACAAACGGTAAAATACATACAAAGATTCCTACATACAGAGATACGTATAGAGAAATGTTCAACACACTTTCAGGAATTATGACAATATTATCACCAGCATTGAAGTGTCTCGTCGCAGTTCAGTCCTATTATTTAGTCTGTAGCCCAAACAACACAATTTAGGGTGCAGGTATACTCTTAAATCCATCTGGGAATGCCTGTTATGGTTCTGACTAACATGTAACGATGTCCTCTTACGTTAGCTAATATATTGTTGAGAGGTGACATGTCAATGTCATAACACAGTTTCATCTTCCTCTCACAGCAACCACAGTTCCTCTGCTGCAGTGAAGGCTGGGGGTGCAAGTGTTTTAAGGCATCGTTAAACAGTGGACAGACTGTGGACAGTGGACAGAGTATGAATTGACTTTAGTTCAGAGCTTTTTACAGTACACAAAGAGAATCAATCCAATACCACACCATATTTTCCCATGCCCAAACTCCCTGCTAAAACATCAAATAGCACCTCCTGCCGCAAGATCAGCCTAGCTACCTGGAAGTTAATTCACAAGCTCAGCCGTTCCCAGAGGAAGTCCCGCACAGCTGCTGATGATCCCAACCGCTTTCAGTTTTCCATGCGCGTGTTCAACCTCAAGCTGTTGCTGGGATTGTTTCCGCTCATCTTTTACTCCATTTTGGAATGCCACCGGTGATTTCCATCCCGTCACAGACGCCGAGAGTAGGCTACGTCCCCGGGGGCTTGGGATGCTAATGTGACACACGCAAAGAGGAGCTCTGCTTTTCCAACGAGCGACATTTTCCATGTGACTCACCAGAGATTAGCGTGATTACAGTACGGTAGCTGTCTAATTACACGGGAAGCACTGCCAAGACGCAAGGTGCCGCGTTGGAACAACTGAGATTCCTACTCTCTTCTCTCTTGACTGTGCTATTAGCTAGCATGCGTATGGCTATTCCTGTAGTATTGATATTGTGTTGTGGTGGCTGATGTAATTGTTGCGCTACAACGTACAAACCTGTATCTTATAAAGGGGAGGGGATGGGGGAAGGGTCGTAGGTGATTTTCTTTGGAAGGCCCGCGGCCTTTCCGTATACTGAACAGTGGAGTGCCAAGCAGTATTTACGCGTGCACAGCATAGCTTAGATATTTCACCATCTCATCATCTGCTCTGTCTTTCTACCGTATTTATTTGCCTTTCTTAGATGAAAAGGTCTCCCTGTCTCCCATTAAAACTGTGACAGTGAGTACAACATCTGCTCTATTGATTTTCACCATTCACTCTGTATTACCTCCTAGCATCCCTGTGCGTTTCCCAGAGCCGGCGGGGGGTTGGTATTGTCAAGACAGAGATTTCTGGCGAGGCTACACATAAGTCAGGCAAAGAAAATGATGAAATAAAAAGCAATATGGGGAAAACAGGAAGTACGCTTTGGCTGTTCTGACCTCAAAAATGGTGACACCTCTCATTCCTATCTCTCCTGCACTCTGCCTGTTTTTTTTTTAGTTCTTTTCGGGGAAATTATTTTCCAGCAGAACAGTGCACCTAAATGAAAATGAATTGAAACGGAAAGCAATCCTGACAGCAATATGATATATTAATGATTCACTGAATTTGTGATTGAGGGTTTCTCCAGGCGAAATTTCCCCAGTTCCTCTGCAGCACGTGGCTGATGCAATGCCGTACCCGTTTCTTGTTTAATGCAGCCTTGAGCATTGGCCGCCCCCCCCCCCCCCATCCTCCGGCTCTACGGGGGCCGACCCAGATGTAAACAAGCCAGGGCGGTTAACAAGCCCATTTGAATCTCTGCCTGGTTATCAGTGATGAAACTACACTGTGTGAAGTTAGCGGCCAGTCAGAATTAAAAGACAATGTATGTTAAATGCATTCTGGTCTCACTATCAGCACAGTCACTGCTACATATTATATTGTTGAGATAACGTCCACTTAAAGGCATAGTCAGCCTGGCTCAGCCTGACTACTGTTCTCAGCTCAATTTCTTTTTTATTCTATTTTTATTTTATTTAACCTTTATTTAACCAGGCAATCTCACTGAGATTAAAATCTCTTTTTCAGGAGAGACCTGGCCAATAAGTATCTTTAAACATACAAGTTATAAAACATATACAGTACTTATACAACCAAATATACATACATGCAATTAAAACTGAACAGACAATAATAATAAAATAATAAGTAATTTACAGCCACAATGTCCAATAGACTTTTGCTCCATATCCTTCACAGTTCATTAAAACAGTGTAAAAGGAACAAAGTCAGTCATTTTCAACATGTACATTTACAGCTAACATCAACAATGACCGACACAGGACTGGGGAAAACACTGGGGCTAAATACAGATGTACACAAGACAGGAGGACAGACCATTGGCTCACAACAACCAGGAACAGGTGCAGCACATCAGACGTAATTTAACAGACACGGGTGGAATGAACAGGACGGGGAAACAGGCTTGATATACAAGGCAAACACATGACGTGACGAGACTAACACAGGACAGGGACCACGAGACATTGCAGATTCAAACAGCCCGCTTCAAAAAGAGGAGAATGAAGAGGAATCTTCTGTGTTCATGGGAATGTGGCTCTTCAAGATCAATTTGAGAAGTAACTATATGGTTAACATGTTCCATGGGACTTGCACTGGTCTGGTCTTGTCTCAGTCTCGATATACTCACCTCACTAGTCTATCGATGGGGATGTCAGCCATGCAAGGTGCCATTTAACCACCGAGAGCAGTTAGAATTGGGTGTATACTCCCACCTCTCATGAACACACATGTATATGCGGTGTACTCAGAGAACTATACCGTGTGTGCACCAGGTCGGTGAAGATGCACACGTGGATCTGGGCAGCACACGGATATGTGTTGCCATGCTTTTTTGCGTGTGTTGTCTGTCTCAGTGTTCCTGATGAACCCCTAACCCTGTCTTATCCTTACACTGCCTGCTCAGCCTTGTTCCTATAGGCCTACGCAGCAGTACTGCACCCAGCAGATCAGCCCCCGCACTGCTATCATGTTAGCCCTGGAAGCTTCACTGTAACTCCCCCTCTCTCCCTGCTGACCGGATTCATCACACGCAGGCGTTCAACTCCCCCCTTCCCCCTGAGCTCGGCTTTGCATGCGTTGTTAATGTTATTCTTCCATATGCTAACTAACCCTCTGGTGCCCTGCGTTCACCCGCCCCTTTAGCGGCAGCGTAGATGAGGGCGGAGCCTGCAGATGGATGCGGCCTTCTCAAGTGGCATGGCCGCGCTGGTTGCGTGGGCGTGTACGGTCGGATCTCGTACAGAGGTTGGGGAGGTTGGGGAGTAACTGGTAGCGCTGTGTCTCCGGGAGTGGTGTGGGGTGTGGGGGGGTTGGGTAGGCAAGATGGAGCCTCCCGTGCTGAGAAATGAATTCGACTGCAGAAGTGCCTAAATCTGCATTTCCTCGAATGGCCACTTGAAGCTCGCTCCAAAAGCAACTCAATACATCTACCATGTTAAAATGTCCAACTTTACAGCAGAAATGTACATGTTTACAGCCTGGTTCCAAAATGGTTTTGGTCTCAATAGCTACTCAATAGTTAGTTCATTCATTTTTATTTCAGTTAAAAAGTTTAATTATGAATGCCGCATTATAAGCCACCGCTCCTGTCTGTGCAGGGAACAGATAGCAGGGCTCTGCTGCCCCCTGGCTGTGGGAGGACCACAACAGTATGGCAACCAATGATCCTCAAGATGGTGTTTATGATGCTGCACCCTTCCCAGCCCCTCCCCAAAAGTTAATTCCCTCACTGCCTTCCTGACTCCCACCCGTCTCTCTCTGCATTTTCCTTCTGAGGAGTTCTCTCACTTTAATGGTTCACTCCTAAATTACTGTCTGGATTTGGCCTTTTTCAAGGAGTCATATTTGTATTGATTTATTTAGATTTATAAATGCACGTTTCACGTCTACATAGTTGTTACACACTGTACAGTATTTAAACATACCTATAAAAACAAGGAGTGCTTCATAGAAAGAGTTATCTTAAACCACCTGTTAACATTGTTCTACACTCCCTGACTCGTAAATCTCTCTTGTTATACAAGTACGTATCTCTTTTAAATCCGCAAAGACAAGCAGACATCTCCACTGACCCTGTTATTTCCCCTGAGACTGATGGAAGTGTGATGGAACTGTGTGTGTGTGTGTGTGCGTGCGTGTGTGTGTGTGCGTGTGTGGGTGTGCGCGTGTGTGTGTGCGAGTTCGCATGCAGAGGAGAATGAAACACCGCCTGTGAAGATGGATTTATTAGAGGAAAGGCGAAGAAAGATATTCCCACACAACCTTCTTACAAATGAGATATGAGGGTTTCTGTAATGAAAATATTAAGGGAAATATAAAAAAATGTTCTCTTCATCTTTCATCTCTCAGCTGTACTGCTCAGTGAAATAAACGCATAAAGCAGCAGAGAGTCAGAATATAATGCGACGTGTCCGAAAACTAAACGTACAATTTACTTCATAGGCCTATACTGTATGTACCCCACATGACTAAATACTAGGTAGATCTGCCCTGCGATTAAAGTGAGACTATACTCAAAAACAACAGACTCACCAGAGGTAGTACTATATGCTGTGAGTGTCAGTTCTGGGTGGAAATAGCTATTTGGGGACATTTCTGTTTTTTACGATGTTGGGGTAATATAAGATAATGAATAAGGAAATGCTAACTGCTTGGGATGCATTAAAAGCAATACTGAGTAACCGGAGTCTACCGTGCCCGATGCCACAGTTTGAAAACTCAAATGAAACCTTCTTCTTACACGATTACAGAGGGATGACGGCCTAATTAATTGTGCTGGTGGACATTTTAATAATAGTCATAACCCTTGCTGAAGTGATTATTAGGACCCATGATGAAAGATAACATCCTCCTAGCTGCTTAAGAGCAGAGCTCCTCAGAAGTGTGTTTGAGTGGAGATTGAGAGTCAGGAGGAGTGTGTTTGCCTGTGGTGTTATCTCTTTAGTTCCTCATCCTCACATATTGAAAAGATAACCATCGCCCCAGTAGGCGCTCCGTTGGACCCAGCAGTAATGCCTTCTGTCTGTCCACTGTCCACAGTAGTGCAGCCAGCAAGAGAATGCTCTGGTGACGCGTGTGTTCAGGGTTGGGTAGGTTACTTTTTAAATGTAATCCATTACAGTTACTAGATACCAGACAAAATTCTAACTTTTAGTAATTTTAGATTACTTTCAATCACTTGCAGATTACTTCACATCTAAACAAAGTTCTTTGAAATGCCATCCAACGCAATTTACTGCGTTGGAGCTTCAAACCGTTTATGTTAAACGGGATCAGATTAAAGTAGGACTTCAGTTACTGATAGACGTTAATGGAAGGTTAAAAAGAGAACAGCCAATTGTTTCATGCATTTTTCTTCTGCAAACTACCCTTGTAAATGTGAACGTAATCATCTAGTTTGAAAAACATACCTGTAATCTAATTTCACTATTTTAGCTGGTAACTGTAATGGATTACAGTTATTGTTTTTTGTAATCAGTTACTTCCCAACCCTGGATTACTTCTGCCCATCCTGATTTCTCCTCCTCCAGTTTAAAGGGCTTGCTCATCTGTGGGGCAGCGCAATTCACTGCTCTCATTCGCCATGCAATTCCACACGCAATCGAGAAATTCCCCTTTAAGAGAACTGTCCGTCAGTACACCAGATATCTGTCTTGCACCACTCCGAGACCAGACCGTTCCCTGTCCCTCTGTGTTTCAAAACAGTTAGCTAGGGGCATAGCAAGGACTTGTGACAACAATTCATCTGGCAGGTCAGGTTAGCAGTTTCATGCGTGGAGAATACATACTACATACTACAATATATTTAATAAATGACTAAACATGTACTATTTCAAACAATGCCGTGGAGTTGGGAGAGACCTGGCAAGTTGTGAAAGGAACGGCCTTGTGTGTCGAGGTTGTTCAGGAATCTGTGTGTAACGTACCAAGAAGACTGGCGGAGCGCTCTGTCGCTCTGCTGATCTGGGACCTTCACACGTCGAGAATATTGCTCAAGGTACATTTTTTATTGCTTCTGAAGCTATCCATTTGCATAAATTTGGTATATTTCAGAAATGATTAAAGCAAAAGAGTTCTCTGTTCTTCGGTTTTCATGCACAATATTCTATGCAGAATGTTGTCCAGGTCTTTGAGGATGTCTGTTTGTCTACTTTATTGATTTCTGTTGGGGAAAGTACCACGCCAACAACAACCTTCACACAGAAGTGCCCCAGTTGGGGGTTCAAATACCCTCTGGCTATTCACCATGTCACCCACAGAAACCTATAAGGAAAGTTTACCTTTACAATACATTAATTAGATAGTCACTGCATTGCTCTTAGTGATCTCTGTCTCACCAGAATGTTATTCTAGCAGCACACCTAGAGCCAGGTACACACAGGATGTGTTATGAGTTTCTGCTTTTCAACCGCTTGCTGACGTGAACACGTCTAACAGGCGTGTTCACGTTGTCTGGCTGCCTAACCCTAACCCTAACCCTAACTCTAACCCTGTTTGACCATTGTCTGGCTGGTTTTTCAGTGTCACCAAACGTGAGCTACGTGTTTTTTTTAGCAAGGTAAAAAAACTGTTTAACTTTGGATGTTAGGCAACTGCTCGTCAATGTTGGATTTGTAACAATCGCTATTTGCTACTGTAGCTATAGAAATAAATACTTACAATACAATTAAGTAAGGGAGCTAACTGTTGGCTAACCCCAACGCTAAGGTTAATTGTTGTTACAATAAAGATGATTAAATTCTAAAATGAGCTGGCCACACAGGTTGCCATTTTTCAGAAAGGGGTGAGGCAGGGTAGTGATTGTAAAAGTAATATAGTAATGTAACTAGTAACGTAACTGATTACTTTTAATACCCAGTAATAAGTAAACTAATGTTATTACTTTTTGATGGAGTATTACGTAAATAGTAGCTTATTACTTTTCCTGAGTAACTTGCCCAACACTGTTCACAAGAGGAACTACTTCCTGTGTCAACAACAAGGCAATTCTGTGCTATAATGCCCACTAGATGGCGCTGTACAAAAGTCCCACACAGTCCAAGACAGCTGTGTCCCGTGTGTATGGGACCTGTCTGTCTGAGGGACACTCGGCCCACACACACACACCTTATCCTCTATGTTTACGAGGGCCGAGGAAGGTGTCACCGCCCCCGTCGTGACCCCGTCGTGACCTCTCCCCACGCCACTTGCTACTCTCACCATACCTCAACCTGTCTGTAAATGCCAGCGCTGTTTTCTTCCCCGGGGTGGGGGGGCGTGCATCGTTCAGCCTGGCAGCTCCACAGAGGAGAGGAGAATGTCACCTGCATCCCTCCCCCCCACCCCCCCCCCCCACACACACACACACACACACAGGACAGCCTGGTGGCGGGTGGCAGAGGCTGGCTTATTACCACCCGGGAAGGGGTCAAGACAGGTCGACACCTGCCTGCTGTCATCAGCAGCACACTACAGATAAGATAAGACACCTTTGGTGCAGAACTGCTGTGTTTCTCCCACGCCCACGTCCCACCACACCACCAGCGGTGGCAGCAGGGCCCCGGTTCACCTGACTGGTTCGCCTCACTGGTCCATGCAGGCCTGGTGCAACCAGAGCATATTGACTGGGCATGTCCCATACCCCATGCTGTTATAGTGTATTGTTTGTATTAGGGTCTGTCTTTTGTATTTTGTACAGACACACACCACAGACTATGGAACACTGATCAGTGCTGCCAGGGCAGGACTCTCTTTATAGAGGCTGATAGCTTGTAGGGACAAAACACGACGAGATCAATGAAATCAACAGTACATTTATTATGCAATATTACATGTACTACACCTGTTTCTGTAACCACCAGCGCTAAACGTTCTGATTGGGTGAGATAAAGGTAGGTAGTCCAATCATGTGTAAGGCAGTTTGATTTAAACGTATTAGCACCGCCTTCATGACACAAGGATGTGAACGGAGGGGTTCCAGACAAGCATGCAAGACCCACAATGCACCTGGTGAACAGGGTCTGGACCCACAACGCACCTGATGAACAGGGTCTGGACCCACAATGCCCCTGGTGAACAGGGTCTGGACCTACAATGCACCTGGCGAACAGGGTCTGGACCCACAACGCACCTGGCGAACAGGGTCTGGACCCACAACGCACCTGGTGAACAGGGTCTGGACCTACAATGCACCTGTTGAACAGGGTCTGGACCCACAATGCACCTGGTGAACAGGGTCTGGACCCATGGCTATTGAGCTATTGGACATCGTTTAACCAATCAGCGTGGCTACAACTGTTTTGATCTCTTCTTCTGCTGTAGCTCTATAGCCGATTTGAAATGCATGCATTGATTTCAGCATCATCGCACTTAGCCACCCTAATTGGTCCGCCATGAACGTTTGTTATGCTGCGTGATCTTCTAAAAAACGATATTTATCATGACATCTAATATTCTCCACCTGTTTGTGTTTATGTTCCTGGCACCCGTCCCTCAGCGCAGGCGGCAATGTTTACAGAGCGCGTTAAGCGCTGCGGCGCTTTCACAAGGAACAGGAAGTAGCTTGCGAGCATCGCTCCGTCTGCCTGGTGTGGACGCAACACTGCACTCTGGGTAATGCGGTGCGTGGGTGGACAAGCAAACAGGAAGCAATCGAACCTGCGTCATCAGCACAGGTGGGACTTCCTGGAAACGCTGAACTGCCTTTGCTGACTGGACGTCACTCACCTCCGATCAGGCAGTGAGTGTCAATCAATGGGGGAATGCACGTGCTCACACACGTGCACACACACCTGCACACGCACAAACACAAACACACGTGCAAAGCAAAAGTAAATTGCTAAACTTTGATTGAAGCAGCATTACCCAGAGGACGGAGAGGTTTGCTTGCCTGCCCACAAGTGTTCCGCTGGATCGGTTTACTTGTTGGAATAAGAGGGGCTTTCCCTGATGAGACACTTTAATTACAAGCCATAGGACTGCTGCAAATGCTGGGGCTGCCTTTGCAACTTCTGTGAGCACTATGCACTGTTGCAATAACCATGCAGCTCCATGTACGGTTGAATCACCTTGTATGGATGTTAATGCACATGTAAAGTACGGTATGTAATCACATTGTATTGATGTTGATGAACGTGTGTAATCACATTGTATTTATGTTAATTAACTTGTATGCAATCAAGTTGTATTGATGCTGATGCACAGCAGTATATGACAGACAGCAGACAGACAGACAGGCAGGCAGACAGACAGACAGACAGACAAGGAGACAGACAGGCAGGACCACCTTGAGTGCAGAGCGGCTTGCATCTCATTTGCAAAGCATTCTTCCTCCCCTACTTCCTGCTCCTCTTCCTCCCCACTCCCCCCCACCCCTCCCCACCTACTGTGTCACCATTGCCAGGTTCTTCCGCTCCTCCGTTTGCTCGTACCAGCAGTGGAAAAGCTCCCAAAGCGAGCACAGTGGAGGTGAGGAGAGGAGAGTTGAGCTGGCACCACGCAGCGCCATAATACGACGTATCACACTCTGTTTGGTCTGCTTTAAAGACCACTGTTTTCTGTGCTAAAGCTTAGAGAAGTCTCATTCTGGGTTGGGTACCTTGTGGGTAGGGTATCCTGTCACAACAGCTTTTAGGAAGGTTTCACTTTTTTGGTAGAAGCCAGAAATGACCTTAGCTTAGCCTTATCTTAACACAAGTCAATGGAGATCAATCAAATGACACCCCCTGCCCCCGTCCCCTGGTGAGCGTGGTTTTCAGAGTATGTCTCTATAACCTCCATATAACGTCCAGATGTGATTGGCCGACAGCAGCGTACACCAGCGACAGCTCGGCTTGTTCCTTTCCTCTCCGCTGGAGTCTCTTCACGTCGCGGCAATCCCGGGAAAATCATATTATAGAGCCATTAGTTTGTGTAAGTAATCCAGCCAGTCAGATGTGCTGGAGAGCTAATCTCCCAGGATACCGCGGCCATCAAGTGTGTGATGGCTGCACAAGTGAAGCATTATCTAATTAACAGCAGAGGACTCTGTGGCTGCTGGGAATGACATGTGGTCACAATCACAGGCCCTCCGTGGTGACAACTAGGAAATGTTAGAGGCCTGATTGTGAAAAATGCCCTCCACACTGATTACCTGACACAGTGAAGGATTCCGCCATGTGGGATTGAAATTACCTCCTAACATTGAGTGCTTGTATTGAAAAATCATGCATTTTCGCTCGGGCACCCCTCAAATACGTGTCAACGACAGGCGTTTTCCCAGTGGTGTGGTGGGCATCTTTGTGTTTATAATTTGTGTGAGGCCAAACACCACATTTTTTATTTATTTAGAAAATATTGAAATAGTGCAGCTGCAGATGACAGAAGGCTTTACAATGCAGTATACTCATGTTGAATTCATATGAAGGTTACATACTCCTGTATCGATGCAGCCCAAATATTTTAGGCTATATTTGCATAGCCTCCCAATTTAATTTCGCCGTGAGAATCAGACTGGAAAGCCTAGGAATCATTTTGTGTCCGAGTAGCAAATTAACTTACCAATCAGCATCGTGTTGATAGCTTTACAGGCGTGGATAAGGTTTGCCGACAGCTAAAAACGACCAGATGGTTCATCCAATCAACAGGCAGGTATTTTTTTGAAAGTACCTGCCCTTTACAAGCAGTTTAAATGGACGGCTCCCCTGATGGACCTGTGACAACAGTTCATCTGGCATGTTAAGTTAATGATTAGCAGGCAAATGGGAACAAGGTGCAGTTATGTGGTTCATCAGTTGCTCGTTAAAAAACAGGAGGGAGCTTGAAAACGCTTAAAGATGCCGGGCGGACATATTAATTGTTGCGAGAAACATTTTAAAAAGCATGATAATATCTACAGTAGATGATTACAAGCAGTCGGAAGAACGGAGCTAATTGTTTTTACTCCTAAATACCTGATTACATTGATATTATGTTTTAAAATTAATTCATTTAAAAAATAACATAAAAGGTTAGCTTATCGGATCTACACTTATATGACCCCAGGGGTCATTATAGTTATTTAATTTTTATTTATTGCTTTATTGGGTTATTATAATTAGCTTAAGGGATAACAACTAAAATGTTATTCTAACCTTCCATGACCCTCAACTCAGAGCCTATGCTTTAAATACTGTCTGCCATTAAAGTAACTCTAATGCCTTTACCTGAAAGCAGTCTAGTTGGTATTCAGGATAGTGCTGTGGCTGTTTGACTCCCAGCATAAAAGGTTCTGGGTTTAAGCCGTAGCTTGGACTCATCTGTATGGGCCTTGCCTGCCCCGTAATACATCTAATTGTACTCACGGTAAGTGGCTTTGTCTAAAAGTGTCTACTGAATGACCTGCGTGGTTCCTATAATTTAATAGTGATGCGTCATGTCGGGGTTCTTGCCACTTCACTTAATCGCTTTACAGTGGCAACAGCAAACAGCCATAAAGTTTATATAAAGCCAGAAACAATTTGCTAGATTATCATGGCTATATACGGTATAATGCGTGTGTTTGTGTGTGTGTGTGTGTGTGTGTGTGTGTGTATACCGTATATACAGTATATAGTGCAACGCAAAATCAACGTTTTTTGTGGTTTGTGTGGCCAGGCGCCATTAGTTAGTGCAGTCATTAGACTGAGCCCAGCACATGTAATGTATCTAGTAAAACAGAATGTGTCTTTACATGAGGCAGATGAGATAGAATACTTGACACTGTGATCTCGTGTGAGGCTGACGGTGCCAGCGTGACCCAGAGAACGTCCGCAGCATGCTGTGTTTAAAAGGAATCCAACATTAAAGTACATCCAGCACAATGCATCACCAAATCACAGACACAGATTATACTGTGTCGTAGCAGACGCTCTCATCGGTAAGACATGAATAGTCGAACACCGCTGTGAGAGGGCGCTTTTTGGAATATAAATTTTCTACTTGATTACATTTCAGTTACTTGAAAAGAGAGAAAGTGTAATTATCCATTGATAATGACAACCTGTACAGTAGAAGAGGGGGGCGTTAAAAGATCATAATGGACGCCCTTTGCCAGGGAATCAAAGCGAATAATGATATAAGCAGTCGTCTTCCTTCTCTTTTGTCTTTAGCCACGCCGAAGCTCTTTGCCAGACATCATCCCGTCTTATTTGTTTCTCTTTACCCTCCACTTTGGCTTCTTGTCGTAATTGTGAACGGCGTTTGTCAAGGCTTGGCGCGACGATTATGTGAATGGTGTTTTCATATACGTGTGGTGGAGAGCACACCCATAATGAGGCATGCTATCACCAGCGCGTTAGCATGATTGCTCCGACGCTTGCTTTTCTCCCCAACATATTGGAGCCCCCTTTTTCCTGCCGTGTTTCAGCGGGCCGGCGTACAGAACCAGCCTGGTGCGTTGTGGGGACACAACCCAAACCTTATGCAAAAGTCAACCTAGGTTTATACCACTACCGCTATTTGTGTCGCAACAAACAACCCCTGGGCCTCGATGATTGACAGGTTGTGAGTGATTAACTTGTCATGTTGTGTCGTTACCCTATGTGCCAGTTGGCTGTATTCTCTCTCACACACACACACAGACACACACACACACGCACACACACACACACACACACAGACATAATATAGTACTTCTCTACTGTATATTTGTGTGGCATAAACAGGCCAACAGAGTATATATATATACTGGACAGTATTATACAGTATATATATATATATACTGGACAGTATTATACAGTATAGCTCTTCTATTTGTAATGCAAACATATTAGGCCAACAGTGTGTATGCATATATATATATATATATATATATATATATATATACACACACACACTTTACAGTATATTATCCAGTAGTTCTATTGGTGTGGCATAACAGAGTAGGCTGCATTGACTCCCAGGCCTGCCGCGGCACAGAGCTGTTTATCATCGATCCCCTCAGAGTGAGTAGCAGCCGCCATCGGCATCCTATTCTATCACGAGCGGGGGTCGGGGGTCGGGGGGGGGGGACGGGACAAGAGGCGCAATTAGCCGCTCCCAAGAGCACAGCGGGAGTGACGGCCAATCAACAGCTGGCTGGAGACAGGGAGGGGGGGGGGGCGTTGAATGAGGAGAAAAGCACAGATAAACACATGGTTATATATATATAAAGAAGGAAGGAGAGAGAGAGGAAGAGAGAGAGAGAGAGAGGCAGAGAAAGAGAGAGAGAGGGAGAGAGAGAGCGAGAGAGAGATAGAGAGAGGGAGAGAGAGAGAGCGTGAGAGAGAGAGAGCGAGGCAGAGAAAGAGGGAGAGAGAGGGAGAGAGCGAGAGAGAGATAGAGAGAGGCAGAGAAAGAGAGAGAGAGAGAGAGAGGGAGAGAGAGAGAGAGGGTGAGGGTGAGA
>JAODUH010079650.1:0-15477 GCA_027564835.1 Typhlichthys subterraneus
GTCCCCTCACTCGCGAACAAGACCGCAAGGTACTTAAACTCCTTCACTTGGGGTAAGGACTCATTCCCTACCTGGAGTAGGGACTCCATCGATTTCTGGCTGAGAACGACGGCCTCAGATTTAGCAGTGCTAATTCTCATCCCAGCCACTTCACACCCGGCAGCGAACCGAACCAGTGAGTGCTGGATGTCACGGACCAATAATGCCATCAGGCCCACATCATCTGCAAAAAGCAACGATGAGATCCTTAGGCTACCGAACTGCAACCCCTCCCTAACCACGACTATGCCACTATATCCTGTCCATGAATATCACAAACAGGATTGGTAAAAAAGCGCAATCCTGGTGGAGACCAGCCCCCACCTGAAACGAGTCCAATTTACTGCAGAGAATCTGTACACAGCTCCCGCTTTGGACATAGTCCTTAAAAAAGACTCCATTATCCTATACTCCCGCAGCACCTCCCACAGTATCTCCTGGTGGTCATACGCCCTCTCCAGATCAACAAAACACATGTAGACCGGAAGGGCATAATCCCAGGCCCACCTCCAGGATCCTTGCGAGAGTAAAGAGCTGGTCCATTGTTCCACGACCAGGAATCCGCATTGTTATTCTTCAATCTGAGGTTTGACAATTGGCCGAACCCTCCTCTGAGTAGCGTGATACCCCTGTAATTGGCACTCTCTGGTCCCCCTTTTTTAAGAGGACAACCACCACCCCAGTCTCCCACTCTTTTGGCACTGTCCCTGACTTCCACGCAATGTTGAAGAGTCCTGTCATCCAAAACATCCTCTCCACATCCAAAGTTAGATGGGCTACATTTTTATTTTAAATTACAATGCCTGTATATCTTTGTTGATATGAATATGATGCAATAGAGTCTGTAAATCAAAAAGTGTATTTGTGATTATATTAGTTTAATTTAATCCATGCATTTATTTCTGCATGGGCGTGACACTACATATGAAATACCGGAGGACAGGAGAGCTGCAATCTATGAAGTTTCTATTGACGAAACCATTATCTGAAAAGGAAATCTGGATTAATACAATCCAACCGCAGATTTTTGGCAGTTTATAAAGAAAAAAATATGCCCAAAATATATTAGCAAGTTCAATATTCTGTACATATAAAACAGCAAAGTTAAATTCAGATGTCCCTAAACAATTGAAGTTTGTCTGTTATTGAAATAATATGAAGATGTTCTTGCTGCAATTTGTTATGCTTATGGCTTGATGATTTCTGTGCAGATTTATAGCATTGGTAATACTGTAGGTGCGTCTTGTGGTTTTTAATAATAAAAGCTATATTGTTCCATGGTTCTAAAGTTAAGAATCAAAAGAAAGGAAAAATATTGTGTTAAATATTCTGCATGCCTTATTAATAGCAGTGCAATTGTCACGCAGAGGTCCCGGGGGCGGCGCAGTGCCTGCCGTTCCTGTGCGCTCTCGCACACGCTCCCCGGAGTACTGACAGCTGATTTGAGACAGGTGACAATCCTGGACAATCAGGGCCTCTAACACCTGTTTCCTATGTGGATAATTGCTGTCAGTGTGTGTGTATATATATAGTGTTTGTGTTCTTCTAACCCTTGTGGGTTATTTTGCTTCCATTATTGACTAGCTGTAATGTTGCTCTTTATTTTTGTATTAAACGTTTCACTTTACCCCGCGACCCGACTCCAGATAAGCAGATGATGAATGGATGGACTTTATCCCTATTCCCTCGTTGTTGCCTCGATCCTTAGCACATTACAGTAATACATATTCTTTAGAAACAGTTATGGAATTCATAGCAATAGCAATTTGCAATGCAATTTTCAATGTGTATATTATAAATATTGTTTAATGTGAGCTAGGGGCACCTTTAAATAAAAGTAAAATATTTGGCTGACGTATTTCTACTTGTTTTTTTACGGATGACATGTTGACTGGAGGGATGTCTACCAGAGCAGTTGCCCATGAATGTTCACTACACTACTGTCTGCAATTTAATTCCAAGAATCTGACAGTATATTCCTTACAGTGCCAGTGACCAGTAACACTGGCTTCAACCAGGAGTTAACAGTGGCTGCCCACTGCTCTCTTGAGGGATTGGTTAAATGCAGAGAATACATTTCACTACATGTATGTGTATGTGACAATAAAAACACCTTAATCTTAATATTCAGTGGCCTCACACCACACACAGCAATGAAACAGTCCTATCTGCAGCCATGCTATATCGCTCAATGCCTAATTAATGTAATGTTTTAAGAAAAAACTTATGTAACTGCAGTTCTATTAATTCTGGATGACCGCCAGAGCGGTGCTTCAAGCACCGGACATCTGCATCGTCCAGTGCTTGAAGCAGTGCTCTGGCGCTAAGTAAGAATGAAATAGAGCTGTATATTTTAGACTGTTGAAAGAAATTACCCTTTTATTGTGCATAGAAATGTTAGAGCTTATAATTTGAACTCAATAAATATTCCGTTTATATATTTCTTTCATGATATCTCAAAAGTGGATGAGCAATTTTACTGATTTTATTATACTGTAAATGTTGACTAATCAGTGGTTAGTTGTTATTCTGATTACCTTATCATGTAGATATACAATACCTATTTAAGCATATTGCACTGTACTGTACTTCCTGTCTTTTTGAATCATGCATGCTCTTGAGTGAGTCTCTGTGTCTACAGTAGATCCTTACCATAGGCCTATACACCCTGGCTCCCTATCACACACAAAGCTGGGTCCAATATCCATTATGTTACTGAGCATGACTCCCAGGCATACTTTATCATATGCTCTCTTTTAGAATCGACACATCCAACATGGCATGGAACCTGCCAGAATTTCCATCATGTCCTGTGGAGGATCCCATTTACTGTAAATGCTGTGTATAAAAAGTAACAGATCTATCTTTAAACTGTTCATTTTTAATCTTCAAATGCAATGGTGGTGTTGTATTACTACTGGCAGCAGCACACAGGTGTGTTATACATTTATTAAATACTCATTTATATAAGTACATGATAGTTTGATTTCAATTTACTGCAATAAAGTAGTTACAACAGAAGCATTTTGTAATAGTAATAGTATAAGTTGTTATTACTTTAAAGGTCATTTTGTTTATACAGGTGCTCATCTATTCTGGGAATCTTGATTTTCTTATTAAAGGTGTATTTCTCCCTCTTGCTTTGTACCTTTTGGGTGTCACCTCTGTGATAGTCCTTGTATTTTATCCATTTAGCGAGGGCCAACCACTCTCCGACATTCATGCATTCTATAGGCACACATGTAGAATATACCTGCCAAACAAGCAAACGTTGTCAATATGTATGTATTTGATATGCTGCATGCAAGGCCTTGCATGTGTACTAGCATGCAAAATATCTTATTTAATGATATATCTTTATAATTATTTGTATTTAAATTACAAGACTTGGGTCCCATTTAACCAGCAAACAAAGAGATAATATAGTTGGTTATATTGTTAGGGTTAGGCCTATCTGATCTGTGGATTACCTATAGCACTATATCTATTTTGTGCATGTACATTGCTTACCAGCAAAGAAGTTCATGAGAAGCGCTATCTAGCCTAGTATGTAGGAGCAAGAGAATCGCCAGTCACCAAAGCGCTTGCCAAGGTAGTTCACGGTCACCCCCGTATAAATGGCCATTGCAAGCAGAACAAAGAGAGCTAAAAAACATGATATACAGTCAATAACATACAAATGTACTGGAAGGCTGAAGGTGGCTTCATTTTGTGCAAACATAATATGAAACGATATTTGGCCTAGCTGTTTGAACGATGTGTGCCGCTTTGTGACTGATTATCTTGTTGTTTATAACCGATGTGACTTACTCGACACAAAGAACATGATCCCAGCAGCGAAAGAGCAATTGAAACGCTCGAATGCAGAGAAGTGGGCAAAGGACAGGATGCCCGCTATGATACCAGCAAAGCATGACATGGCGGAGAGTATCATGAAAGCACGAGTGGCATTCCAATACGCTGTCAGGAAGAAAATCGAACTGGTTTAGTTTTTTGTTCTGAACTTGATCTTGAATCATGCAAGATAGTTCTGGCAAGTCTGATGGTGAAACAATGGTGAACTTTTAAACCCTCACAACTATACGTTATACCTCAATGTAAAATTAGGTAATGGATACCAAATAAACTCAGAATATAGGCTAATTGTACAGACCTATTAGTTAGCTTCAACACATTAGAAATATACTGAGAAACAATGAAAGTGCATAGTGGTTGAAAACAGCTATTTCCAGCGCAATCCTACAAATCAGGGATTTGTATTTTCTAAGGAGGCCATAGAGTCAAGTAACAGCTATGACGTGTTGTTCTGTTTTCAGACCATAAAATGCAGATTTTTATTAAAACGTGAATTTTGTCTCATCACAGATCAATTATGTTACTTAATTTATAGCTAAAAAACATATTTTAGGCTGCAGTTACACTTTAAGTGTTGCTTTATTTTGTTTAACAAAAAGCCAAAACAAACATGAGCAACAACATCAATTAAATGCCCAGTTTGTGGTTGTTGATAAGAATTAAGTTGACTGTTGTATGTTAATGCTTACCAATGCTGTCAGTCTGCATGTAGCACTTGCCAGACATGCAGTATCTCCACAGACCCTGGTGGGCAAAGCTACCAGCCAAGCGGTACTGCATCCAATAGTCTGTAGCTGCAGACACCACTAATAGGATGTTGCCCACGATGGCACAGAACAGGCCCCCGCCCATGAAGCTGTACATCCTGAGTGACTGCTATATAGACACAATGAGGAGGTGTGCTAGTAAACAAAACATTGAATTAGCAAGGATACTGTCAAAAGATTTGGGTTGAGCAATGATGCATGCATAAAAGAATAGCATGAGGAATACTTTGCAGTGAGATGATCCACTATATCTGGGACTGGGAGCTTCTCACGTACAATATTGTTTGTGTTGGCTGCCTATACATGACGACAGGGGATTAGTGCATTTTTCAACAATATACGGAAGTTGAATGATTTGCAAGCCTAACTAATAACACTATAAGGTCGTGCTACCTGCTACAAGGCTCCTGTAGCCCATGCCATCCAGCACAGCCAATGTGATGCCTCAACTCAATTATGGTTCAGTTTGCGATTTTGTTTTGTTTACATCTGTCTTGTTTCCTCAACAATTAAGTACATGTCATACATTTAAACTGAAGAATTGTGTGGAAAGATAAGTGGCATGTTATGGTTCAACATGTTGCTTAACTCAGCTGCTGCTCAGAAAAAAGCTTGCTGTGAAGACACCTCCCTAACAATAAGACTATTTTAAGTATCCTATTTTGCATAAGAAAACCACTAAAACTTACAGTTAACCCAGTGTACAGTGAGGCAACCACTGCAGGCTGCTGTGGTGGTAAAAGGAGGAGCAGCAGAAAGGTATAGCAACGATCTACACATGCTGGCCTGATGCACGCAGCATGTGCTTCAAAGAAAAATGGTTAGGCTGTGCTAAACACTCAGACGTAGTCGTCCCACAATAGCTCTGTGTATGTATAAATACATAGTGAATGTCGACAAAATGTATCATACAACTGACACCTCATAATATATTTACAGTATAAAACATAAAAATATGTAAATTGTATATGCCTAATATGTGTTTATTTAAGTACAAATAGATATAATAATGAAGCCAGAATAAACAACACAGAAGGGTAGTCTATATTAAAAAGAAATGTAAGCATATCAAGAAAGCTTCTTATAAATCAGTGTGATATAACATATCAAAAGAACATCTTGGATTACAGCCTCTCTAACGTCAGATAGTGACCTCTCTTATCCTGCCTGTGACTATAGGATAACCTGTGGCTATCCTATAGTGAGATACTTTCCTAAATCATTTTAAACTTATTTCAGATTATTTATCAAAACTATAAGCATGGTGAATCATCTGTGAATCAGCCTACCTTTTACTGGAATTCTTCAGGATAAATTAAACCTCTTAGGTATCGGCCTTTCCTCAGGGAAAGTGTGAGAGAGTGTAAGCCCGGAGGGAGCAAAACGTCAAAGAGGACCCTTTAGTCCTGATTCCGAAACGTTATCCCCCCCTTGGCTTTTCTGTTGATGGATGCAAAATCCTTTAAAGCACAATCATCACAGAACAAATGCATTTGAGCTGCTGGGCTAAAAAGCATGTGACACTTTCACATTGAACTAGGGAGTATATGGTGGGGGCAGCTCGACATACTGGGGGATAGAGGGGTTGGGGAGGTCAGGGGTACAAGGCCAATGGAGCACAGACCCCTCTTTCTGTTGTTCTATTAGGCGTTCTGGAACGGTGGATGTGCAAAGGCTTGCAGTACGGTCCTGCTGAGGTAAATGCAACATGCTGAAGCACACACTTTCTTTCAGCAAGGCTGGGTGTGGTTCTGGGACAGATAGATGTAAAGCAGACACATGGCCCAATGGCGGCTTAATTAATGAAACAGTATAGCTCAGACTTTCACCATGTTCAACTCTACATTAAACGACTACGTTATACATTATAATGCATTACACATACTGTACGTTACAAATTAACATTTACAACTGATGACCATTTGCAATTTTGGTGTAAACTAATATTTTAAGAGCTTATATAAAAATGTTTTGTTATGACAGCAGTGATCTTTATCATTTCGGAAAGCACAAAAAATGATTCCACTTCATACGTGAATTACAAGTTGCGACATACATTAGAGCCAGAGCTGCTTATCTGTATATGCATTGCTTTACAGTGTAGTACTGTAAAACCATGCCACCTAGTGCTCACTAAGGAAACACATACAAGCTGCATAGCAGTCATTTGCAATAGTATAAATATAGTTCATGTAATGTACTTTATACTGTAATGACAGCTCAGATGCATCACCTGCTACAGGTAAGTTTGTTTCCACCTGTGTGAATAACGTGCCTCTAAAGCAGAACCTTCATGAGCATTGGTTGCACTGCATACGACATCACACATTTTAATAAGTATAAATAATCAATTAGTTAAATAGAGTTCACAATAATTGCTAACTTTTGAAAACAACGTTAGGATCAGTTACTGACTGTTGGCAACAGAGGTCACATACATGTTATCTGGCAATCACTGAAGACCAGGTTTCCTCACGTAATTCTTCTATGTCTTCCATAGTCTGAAATTAAACCCCTTCAGACCTGAATTATGTTCCAGGTTTGGGAAAAATATAAAAATATACAGCAATACATCATTTACATGTTTATACTCAAGTGCCTTTCATCCAGCATGTATATTGGTCATTGTGCTCATGAGCTCAAACACCTGACTGGGAACATTCTGCTTGCTTAACCTGCTTGGCTAACACCTTGCTGGTGTTAGTGGCTCAGTAGGACTTTCCCATGTTGTTTCTAATCTACTGGGTAAGGCCACTGAATATCACTATTGATATCTGCAAGAGGATCATCACAAAGTACTGGCTCTACATCTGTATCATGCTTATCATCTGTCTTCTTGATCCTGACTCTGCCTCAATGTCTTCTCCTAAGATTGATACATTAACAGTGGCTCATCTCTGTCCAATGATTGGCAAATTCTTTACCAAACAACTTCATAAAACCTTTATATTGTAATTTATATACAATACATGAAAAGACCATGAAACACTATAACCAATATAACAGCATTCAATCAGTTGATCACCAGCTAAATTTAAGAAATGTCTTAACTACAGTAACTAACCCCAACTTTTATTCTACACTGACCAACTCTTAGAGATATAATATAATCAACCTTATCTCCAACTGCACCACTCCCCACAATGTCAACATCTGAGATGTTTCCATCATCTTAAGGTTCAATAACTTCAAGAGCTGCATATTACATAGTTTCTACTTTTTATGGAGTACCATACACTGAAATTACATTTTTATTTAAAAATGGTCCATCAGCATTACTAGAGATTTGATTTTAGTTTCCAGCCAACTGTACATCTTAATGGACAATATAAAATCCGGGTAAAACACCCCTGAAATTCTAGAATTTTTTTTAAATTTAATGAATACATTGAAACATGCTTTACTTTATATATAATCAATGACATATTGGCAGATATATCAATACATATTAATACAACCCTAGAATGTGTAGCTTACTTCTGTGTTTTGAGCAAAGTGCTGCCTTCAGTGTAGTGGGTTTTTCTCAGTTTACAAATATAGAGCCATACTGCCACTTGATTGGTCGACAAGCTTCCAGTGTAAAGGACTGCAGGCTAATATTTATTAGGAATAAATACAATTTACCACAAAGCACACAATTTAAATGTTCAGTATACTGGGCCTTCACTGAAAGTGGCCCCATGAATAAAAGTGAAGAGAAAAAAAAGTAAAAGCATAACACTTAAAACAATGACATACAATTAAAATTAAAACAAACAAGTTTAGACAGTTGTTGCAGTCCTAACAAGAGGTGGTGGGGTGAAGACAGCGAACACCCCAGACTGCTCATGTGGAGTCTAAAAGAGAATACAAGTCACCGTATTACAGTGTTGCAGTATAAACAAAAATAAAATAAAAGAGATTGTATTTATTTGTTGGCACCTGACATACCTGATTACAGTCAGGAAGAGGCTTCAGGCCTCTTGTAGGCAAGTTATGAGGGTTGAGGGCTCAGGTCTGGTTGTGTAGCCACTGCCTATGTGTAAGGAAAATAGGAACATGTAAATACGCTATATAGTTCTCAAAACGTGAGAGGGACACAACACCCTGAATGTTGAAAGAAATGCTTTGAAAATAAATGTTAATGTAGATGTATTGCTGTTAATACAGTAATGTATTTTAGTTTTTTCATATATTTATATGCCATTGATGTTATAGTTACCGTGGTAAAGGCAGTTTTACGTTTGATATTCAGACATTCAGATTTACCGCAACTTTGTGGTCGATCTTCACATAACCAGCGCAAGTAAGGGAGCATCCACAAAGTACATAATCAACGTATTTAAGACTGACTACATCACATATCAACCTAAAACAGATGTTTAACTGTTCAGAAAGAAATGGAAATGTGCTGCTTTTTATAGATAATTATGTTATTTTGAAAGTAGGAGCACAGATAACCAGTATTGGTGGGTAAAAAAGTTTTTTTATATTTTCTATTTTCAATAGCTTTTTTTCTGAATGACTCAGAAAGTTAAACAAGCTTTATTTAGCTCAGTGAGATGCCCTACACAAAACACAGTCCATGATTATTTGAAATAAAGTGAAATAATTTTGTATAAAAATTTCAATAGCTTTTTTTCTGAAAGTGTCAGAAAGTTCAAACAAACTTTATTTAGCTCAGTGAGATGCCCTACACAAAACACAGTCCATGCTTTTTTAAATAAAGTAAAATAATTGTGTGTGAATATTTCAAATTTCAATAGTTTTTTTTCTAAATGACTCAAAAAGTTCTAATATGGTTTAAATTGCTAATTGAGTTGCCGTACACAAAGCACAGTCCATGAATATTTGTAATAAAGTTTTGATTTTTTTTTTTAATTTCAAATTTCAATAGCTTTTTTTCTTAATCACTCAGAAAGTTTTAATATAGTTTAAACTGCTCACTTAGATGCCCTACACAAAACACAGTCCATGACTATTTGAAATAAAGTTTAGATTTTTTTTTGGAAAATTTCAATAGCTTTTTTTCTAAATCACTCAGAAAGTTTTAATATAGTTTAAATTGCTCACTGAGATGCCCTACACAAAACACAGTCCATGAATATTTGAATAAAAATAAAATAATTTTGTGTGAATATTTCAAATTTCAATAGCTTTTTTTCTAAATCACTCAGAAAGTTCTAATATGGTTTAGATTGCTCATTGAGATGCCCTACACAAAACACAGTATATTATTTTTTTAAATAAAGTTTAGATTTTTTTTTTATTTCAAATTTCAATAGCTTTTTTACTAAATCACTCAGAAAGTTCTAATATGGTTGAAATTGCTAATTGAGATGCCCTCATTGCTAATTGAGAAGCAAAGAAACATAGAACTAAAGCCAAGAAGGCAAATGTGTGTCATGCCATCGCGCCACCACCTCAAAAAGTTTATATATTATATTCGATTGTATCTCAAAGACGGGCGGCCGTGTTCTCTATATTTTCCATGGGTTTCCATGATGGCCCACAAACAAAGCTTACTACTATTACTACTAAGCATACAGTAGGCTACTTAGCACTCTGTTGACAACAAGCTATCCATACTTTTTGTAGGCTACATTCCAATCAGCTGATATAGAAAAAAAGATTAGCATTTCTGATTAGTCCAGGTATCCACACTGTCCAACCGTTAGTCTTGCCGGCTTCGGATCGGTGAGTATAGGCCACAGTCTGTGCGGTAACATGTACAACATTAAATTAAATGCAATGCAAGCAGTCCACGCAGTTATATTTTCTTTAGCATGCTGCTAATCATGAACACACGGTGCAGGTTGAAGGCTGGCCCACAGCCCACCAGCGTGTTGCACACAGGTTGCTCCAGGCCCTCGCGGTCAGAGATTAATCCACAAGCGTCTCGGATCCACATACATTACATTCGGGAGCCGCGTTTCAAAGTCTCTACGAAACTTGTGCAGGAATGAGGTTGTGTGTCGCTGGTTCTGGAATATACTCCTGATCTGATAATGCATGCAATATTCCATATTGCCGGTCTCATGACAAAGAGTGATTGCCCGACAAAGTGGCACCGGGAAGGAACCACATGCTGCCATATGAGGACGTAACATTGAATAAACTTCAGTTACTACACGGGTGCGATTAATAGACAAGTGTGTTTCTAAAAATTACATACAATACTGACCTGCGGTTAATATACGGTGTGTTTAATAGTCTGGAAATTATGGTATACTATATATTACATATAAAGAGTTGTAGTTCAAGCCTACGTATGGACTTACTTTTTATTTTTATAGAAAAAACAAGAATCAAAAGAAGTTTTCGGAGTTTACACTTCCCCCGCCACTTCTGGGGTACCAAACCCATAGACACCCCTTGTAGAGCCTTATAGCCCCGTATCTATAATCTCTCCCTGGCATGCAATAAGACCTACGTTGGGTGATGTTTTCTCACAGACTGCCTATTGTTCAAAGGTTGCGATCCACCTGCTATATGTGGGTTACAAGCTATGAACTACAGAATGTCTATAGAGAGGTCATATAGCTACAAACACTCCACACAGCGTACACTTGACTGATTCTAACCTTCTCAACAGCTTTGGACATTGTTTTCGGCCGCTTGTCCTATAGGAGAAAGAAAGCCAGAAATGTGTGAATCAGAATGAGCATTGTAATTCAATGTGGGAGGCAATGATCTTGTAAGGATGTAAGTTACGTTTATCATTGTAGCAACCGACACACAGGTAGATGAGTCCGGCGATGAACAGAAGGATGAGAAAATCTCCAACTGCAATCCCAACAATGGCCAGATCACTCAGCCCATTCCCTAGCGGCAAAAAGCCCACTGCAGTCATTGTATATTTCACAAGCAGCTGCCAAACAATGTACAAGTAGTCATACCTGGTCCAATGCTAAAGGTTTGGGATGGACTTCCTGCAGTAATGCCGGCATATGGAATGATACGGAATGTGTATTTCTTCTGTGAATCTAAATATTCAATGTAAACACTCCGAGAGGAGCCAGATGTCTTGATGATGGAACGGAAATCTGGTCCTGTCATTTGGACACCAAAACCTTGGAAGAAGCAAATGTCAGCATTTAGTAAGGGTTGTTGTTAAACATGTCTGATAATGACAAATAAAAGTATTTCCACAGAGAGAGAGAGAGAGAGAGAGAGAGAACCAAACAATATATTTATTAATAAGAATGGTTTCTCAAATTTCACTATAGTGCTGACTGTCTTTAAAACATAGGCAGAGTATTGTTTATACCCCTAGTATCTGGTCTGTTTGAGTTTCTGTTTTCAACACCGATGAGTTCCCATGGTGGTTTGGTATCAATATTCCATGATTAAAATAAATGTAAAATCATCTTAGGATTTGGAATGCAGTGTTTGCAGAACAACACTTGCCTTACCTGTAACAACTGAAGTGGGTGGGACGTCCCAGGTCAAGGTGATGGCAGTTTTATTTTGATTAAAGATCAAACTGGAATCTGAGATGGTGGGGCCTGGAAAGGGAGGGGATGGGGGTGTATTGTGAGAGAGAGCAAAAAAGGGGCTATAAGAATGTGGCACTTTGTTTAAGGGATACAGCAATACCAGGTATACATATGCTCTAATTCTAAGACTCCTTTGTGCAGTTCCACCCTGACAAGTCCACAACTGCAAATTAGAATCTGAAGGCAACTTAATCCCCAGTACATTAATACATTATTAGACAAGAAACAGTATATGTGCAGTGCACAATGTTTAAATATCCTTACACTTTCCCTGCGATGCCATATTAAAATATCACTGCTGTAATTAAAAATATACAGAAAAATGTTAATATTTTATTTACAAATAATGTAACATCAATAGTACCTATTAACTGCGTGCTCCTTGTCTTGACACCAAGTGGATTGCGACAGGCGCAGGTGTAGTTTATGACGAGGGAGCTGCTGACGTCCACATCATGGATCGTGAGCTCAGCGGTATCGGCACTAATCTGGTATTTGTTCCCGCTGATGATGTCCATGCTCCAACTTTTCCACGACACCACAGGCTCAGGCAAGGCGTCACTTAAGCAGTAGATGGTGACTACTATTTTGCCATTCGAGTCGACTATAGACGTGACACTCGGCAAGAAGTCGCCCGGACTATCTGGAGAACAGTTGGACATTTGAATAGAAGTGTGTGTGATTTCAGCCACAGCTAGCACGGTTGAGTTTACAATGCCACCGCCATCACGCTCCTCAGCTTTACATTACAACAGACTTTTATGTTATGTTAATGAACTGAAAGTAGTTTCTCAATTGCTGGATTCCATGACGACGGGAGGGAATATGACTATATTGCTTACGTGTTACGCATTTATACACTACATGTGGAAACACCAAACCCAAAACACGAGGTGTTAAAATACATACAATTACGTAAATATGCGACAGTATGTTCAAGTGTTGCCAAGATAGATTCCACGTGGAAAAACGTGACGTACAAAAACGTGACGTACATGCTGCAATGCTACACTGGTCCTGCAGGATTGGATGGTCTCCTACACACGTGACATTTCTGCCATTGAGGTTGGCGGAGGCCGTCATATTGAGCCAGAAGTCCCCAGTCCCACTGCTACCGTAGCTCAGGGCTGGGAAGGAGAGCCGGGGTTCGGGGCTGCCTCCCGACCAATGGCAGCTGTACTGCAGGTCCTTGTTATTTGATGAAAGGACTGAACACAGCGGGTGGCCCACAGGCCTCTCTGCTCAACAAAACACAAGATAGTGTGTCATTATATAAGCTCCCTGAACCCGGTGCACAAACACAGACCGTACCTTCAACACAGCACAGCGGATATTACCGTAGATGTTGATGGTGACGTTCTTCTGGCGCATCGCTCCAGTCTGGTCATTGACCAGCATGCATGTGTAAATGCCACTCTGGCAGGTTTGGGCATCAGTCAGGTTGAGAAGTCCCTTCTGGGCTTCAGGTAGAGTCAGACCATTAAAGACCCAGGAAACAGAAGGCTGCGGAAATCCCTCTGCCTTACAGGAGAGGCTGAGTGAACTCCCGCTCTCTACAAAGGGCTTTGCAGGAAGGCCCTCAATCACTGGTTCATCTGGGCCATCTGAGGGAACATGTACAGTATGTGTATGTGGGGTATTGTAAGGGTTAGTTGTAAAACCTCCACAACCCCAAATGTGTAGATTTTCATGTAATGTTTTTAAAGTGCACATGGCCATACAAGGAGGGGTAGAGAGGGGTTACAGTCATTCGGCACTCAGGTTGATGGACTCTTTTCAACTACGGGATACATTCTGGACACAACTCAAAGTGTTTACTTCCCTCCTCCACAAGTACTGTTTAATGAATTGATTAAATCTCATGTTTGGCGGAGACTGAAGGCAAAGTCCTTTCTACTTCAACATACAGATGATGATCAATGTAATAGTCAAGAGAGAATAATGTTAAGTTGTTTTGTCATACTTACAGAGCACATCGAGGTTCCAGATAGTATATGTAAAGATGACGGGGTTCTTCAGCAACAGTGCATATTGTCCCGTGTCATTACGCCGGGGCCAATTGATCACTAAGCTACTGGGCCCAATGGAAAAGTGTGAGTTGGTCTTTATCTCTGTGCCGTTAACAAACCATATAGCTTGCTCAACCTCCCCTTGCATTATGCTGTAATGCACTGTGTAGTTTGCATGTCCTTCTATGGCAGGGCCAGCCTCTTCAAGACTCTCATTCTCGAAGTGTTCTGTAAAAGTGAAGATCAAATATAAACAGACTCAAAATTGTTTTTAGGATGTGACTTCTCTCTCTATAGCCTACATATTTTTAAAGCGTAATTAATTAAATCAACCCTTCTCAAGCATACATTGAGCTACCAGATCATATTTTAATCATAGCTTTTTAGGTTCCATGTATAAAATCCTACTTAGATTGATGCAAGCTATAAAAATAAAGCTGCCAGTGGAGTCAACAAGTTGCCAACTTATCTTGCAAAATTATTTAAATCCACTTAAAAAAAAGTTGAAAACACAATGAAAAGTCCAATACAGTAGCCAGAAGCTATACTTACCATACACTTTTAAAGTAAAGGTTGCAGAGGCAGTACCAACTCCAGATTTCGTAATTTCTATTGTGTAGTTGCCACTGTAGTCATGCTGTGCATTTAATAAGGTAAGGGATCCATCCGACTCGATCCTCAGCACCTTACTGTAGCTGACAGATATGTCTGGTGACGCGCTTGAGCCAATTGTCCAAGTGACCAAAGGTAAGCTGCCTAAAAACCAGCGAACCACTGGGTCTGAGGCGCCAATGACAGACACAGCCAGCGTTACATTTCTGCCAACTAAGGAATTGACTAGAGTAGGGCCAACAGGTGAGATCAGGAAACAGTGACCACCTGTCGAGATTATCACAGAAAAGGGGAAGATTTAATGGGTAATGCATGTTAACACAAAAACTAGGTAGCCTAAGCACGCATCCTAATATTTTCTCTTAATTTGGAGTGATACTACATACTCTAGGTTTATGTAGTGTACACCACCCCCCAAAACTAAACTTACGTCATGCCTTACCTGGAAAAGTGACCATCAATACCAAAATAATCAACGAGAAGTGCTGCAAATGCTGTGTAGATTGCTTCTGCCGCATTTTATCTTGAACAAAATACATGTTAAGTTCAGACCTTCGACAATTTATTTTCTTTATGTAACCCACCTAAAAAAAATTAAAAAAAATTAATTACACTGATTTATTCAAATTGTTTTTTTTTGTTTTGTTTGTTTACAAGCTTTATTATTATTTAAATGGATGTATAGTAATTCTGACACTGGACAATTAATATTCTCTT
>JAODUH010079661.1:0-12885 GCA_027564835.1 Typhlichthys subterraneus
TTTAGCCTTCTGTCTTGTGACGTCGCCACAAGAATCATCTTGGAATTCGAGGTGTTTCAGGCTGGTTAACCTAGTGTGTTGCCAATCAATGTCGTAGTATAGCTACGGGTGTGGTTTAGGTGTGATGTAGGCGTTTTAAAAACAACTTTATGGAGTTGAAAATACCTAGATATTATGACAATATAGCATCAGTTTATTTAGAATGTATTTGAAGAGCAAAGGCTTTTTGCAATGGAAAATATGTTTTCACTCTTTTCTGGACTTTTCTACTGCAAGAGTGGATAACCACAGACTGCTGGTTCATAGGTTCATCCAATCACATGCAAAGTATCTTTTTGAAAGCATCTGCCCTCTTGAATCCATGCCACGAGAATCAGTGGGAAGAGCTTCAAATCCTTGCGGCTTGAGGTGTCACCAGCTTTGCAATAAAATTGTCAGGTTAGCAGCTATATTTTTCTCCTCCATCTTAAAGGCAGGGTCAGTCATTCTGGCTAACTTCAAGATCAAATCAAATCAGTGTCGCTCCGCTGCCCTCCTCAGTGCCTCACACATAGAACTGCATTGCAAAACTTAGTACTACAGTTTGTTGATGTGAGCGGTGTTCGCCACTTTGTTTGTGTTCCTATTTATGGAGTCAGGGCTGTGTAGAAGTATCTGCTTTTTTTTTCAACACTCACAGAGAACGGTAAACTAGCGAAATGTGAGTTGATATTTGTTGAATTTGACAAAAAGTGTATTATCTTAGATTTAGCTTGGAATAGCTGACTGCACCTTTAACACACAAGACTTACTCAGTGCAGATGACAGTCTGTCTTGGCCCTCGTTGTGCCTTAATAGAAGGCCTGCCATGCACATGCATGTGTGAATGTTAGCTGTAGAGAGCTGTCAACATTCAGCCACATCTGAGATGTGTGGACTTGAATGTTTGTCTACACAAAACCCTGCCAGTGATTTTAATATTACCACTTTTACTTATACATATTTGTATGCGCATACACACATGCACACCTATGCACACACACTCACACACATGCACACACACACACACACACACACACACACAGAGCTGAGGACAGTTCAGTACATTGTTCCTATCGTTTGCTTCTCAGGGCTGTGTGGGTGTGCACACAATCATCTTTGATTGACATCTCTGTCAGTTGGGTTGGGTCTGTTGAAATGGGGCAACAGATTCCTTTCTTATGATTTGATATAAAGTTTATAAACAATAAACTTTGTTGATATCAGGCAGCATGAAACCACTCTAAGGGTGCTTTTCACACCTATCTTGTTTGGTCCGGACATTTCAATTTGGTCCGAACCAAAATAGCAGGTGTGAAAGGTTCCTCAGTCCGCGTTCCGGACCGAAGCACCAGAATTTGGTCCGACCAAAAGAGGCGGTCTCGGTCCGGATCAAACTGAACCATGGTTCGGTTTGCTTGCAGTGAAGCTTCTTTGCAATTTTCAAAAACACCTTGCAAGTTTGTTTGCCGTGTCTAGAAAACACTTTCTAGACAGCTCGGACTTTAGGAATTACAGGAAGTGACCTACCATTTAATTATGTATTTATTTATACTTTTTTATTTATTTAAAGCAATTATGGTGAGTGTGTGTGTGTGTGTGTGTGTGCGTGTGTGTGTGTGTGTGTGTGTGCGTGCACAGAAGGTAATCAAATACTGAACATACCCCGGGCATTGCAGTTCTTTAAGCCGTGCACTTCTGACATTGCTTTCACCACATGCTATTAGCCACACGAGCCCCACACACGCACACACACATGCACACACACAAGATTAGGCCGATTTTTGAGTTGTTATCTTCTTCCGATTGCTGTAATATGAGAAACTTGGGTGTCGTTTTTTGACAATCGTGTTTTAACGTGTAAAATCTGTGGTACGCAACTGCTTTTTCATCTAAGGAACATAGCTAAGATTAGATCTGTGGTCTCATAAAAGGAGATGGAGATGCTCATTCATGCATTTAATACATCATTCCTGGATTAGATTATTGTAATTGCGTTGTATACTTGCCTTAACAAGTCTTCCTCGAACCGTCTTCAGGTGGTTCAAAATGCTGCTGCTAGGCTACTGACAATATCCAGTAGAATATCACGTTACTCCCGCACTTAAGGCATTGCACTGGCTTCCCATTGGTTTTAGAGTTGATTTCAACATTTTAGTAACGACTTACAAGACTTTGCACGGTCAAGCTCCCTCATACATCATGGACCTTTTACAAAAAGACTTTTAGACGGGCTCTGAGGTCCTCTAGCCAAGCCCTTTACATTGTCCCCAGGACTAAAGCAAGAGGTGACTGTGCATTCTGTACAGTGGCCCCTAGGCTCTGGAACTCTCTCGCTTTAGCCTTGAGAACCTTGGAGTGTGTGGATATTTAAAAAAAAACACCTTAAGACACATCTATTTAAACAAGCCTTTAATTAGTATTGTCATCATTTGCATTATAATGGTACCTTATAGTTCTAGTACCTTCTGTTTCTGTTTTATTTAATTCCCTTGTTCTATGTAGTATTTTCATATGTACTGCAACCTTTCTATGTTTTATTACAATTTTTCTATGTTAATTTGCTGTTGACAATGCATCATACTGTGAAGCACTTTGTGACTGCTGTCTATGAAAGATGCTATATAAATAACTTTTACTTACTTACTCACTTACTTACACACACACGCACACACAAGCACACGCACACACGCACACACAAACAGATCATCCTGAATTATTTAAGCCAGACATTGAGTAGTCACGCTGCTATCGACAGTCCCACCCTGATGTGGAAGCAACACTGTTAGAAGAATTTCCTGCTTGACTGCCCTTGGCATTGAAAAGGCCTCATAGTCACCTAATAACCAGCAGGGTCGATGGGGTGATAACTTTGTTTGACGTTTAGTCAAACTCACATGCTCTGGTGTACATGCAAAGTAGAAGACACAGGCATCCACGTTTTATAGTCTTTTATCAGAACAAAGACACACAAACTATTACATTATATAGAGTCAAACCACTGCAAAATGCACACAGGACCAAATTAATCAAATATACATACATACACATACATATACACTTTTTTTATTTTAGGTAACATATTTATTTTTCAAAAGGCTGTTTTTGAAACCCATCTCATGAGCTCCTTAAATGGTAAATGGACTGCATTTATAAAGTGCTTTTCCAACCTTCCGGCCACTTGAAGCGCTTTGCAATACACCCCCACATTCACCCATTCACACACACATTCACACACCGATGGCGTATGAATGGTCAGCCATGCAAGGCGCTATCTAATCACCAGGAACGGTTAAGGTTGGAGGTCTTGCTCAGGGGTACACCTATTCCACACAATGAGCCCCCCTTCTTTACAGTAATGACCTTTTCTATAATGTCCTGTCGGTCACCTATTCTCTGCTCCCCTGAATGGACAGCGGAGAAATCGTGTGAGAGCTTGAAGTGGGATGAGCAGAGCAAAACCGATTTTCCCCCTCCACTCCTCCATGAGAAATCAGGATCAATTAAATCTCTGTTTGAACACAGCTGGCTGGTGACTGCAGGAACTCCATCTGCGTTGCCCGTTACCATGGCATCAGCCATTTGAGACGACAAGCATACCTGCGGTTCTTTGCCAACGTGCTGCGGTAAAGCTGCGACTAAGGAAATCATGGTCATTACAAAGCAATTTTATAGGCCATGAATGGATGGGACATAAAAGCCCAAACGCACCGCGAGCAAGCACAATAGAGGGAGTGCTAACTCTCCAGATAAAGACTTTGCAGGGGTGAGAGGTACTGTCATAACAGATGTTCATATTAGCTCATGTTGGAGTGACTTGGTGATTATTAAGTGCCTGATGTCATTTCACAGGCCTGCAGGCTCAAGAGACAAGTACTGTATTCCAGACCTTTGCCTGTTCAGGGAACAATATAAATACTGCTTCCCCTACACGTCACAGTAAAACCAAAGCCTATACAGCCCTAGCTTACACCCGGCGCAAAGTGGCGCAAAGCAAGTACACAAGCGTCTTTGCTAGTTTCAGTCAGATGCAGTTGTCATTTTCCAAATGCACTTATTAACGTCTACGTTGAGCCCCTGTGGGTGTGTTGGTCTACACATGAGGTGTTGGCTGGCACATTGCTAACTATTCATGTGTAGCATAATTTGGGATTTCACTGTTGCCGTAGATGGTCTGCTTGCTCGCTTTCACAACCCGCCGTTATAATAGCGATCTGTCAAGGTGCACGCGCATCTGGCTTTATAAAGAAAATGGGAGACGCCACTGCTTGGTTTATTGAATGTCACGCCCAGTGGATTTGGACGCTCCCTACATGCAGTTTGTGCCTTGCGCTATAGACCGTGCGATTGTTAAAAAAGCCCTCCTCGTCATAAATAGCCGAGGGCTAGGTGAGGTGAGGTGGTTTGTGAGTTGTAGAGACCCAACTGTAAACAGCATGCTTTTTGGGCGGGAAAAACATGTAATCTCTCCACGCTCTACATTGAATCGCTATTGCGAAGGTGGAGCTTTGCCACTTTTGTCTGCTAACAAAAGCCTGAAACATGAATATTTTAGTCAAGTTTAGTTTAGTCGAGTTTTTCTATTCTTCTTACTGATGCTTTGTGTATTATTGCCTGTACACTTTTGTCTCCTTACATGTTTATTTTTTGGGTTTGACTGTAATATGGGAGTTTCTGTGTTCTTTATCTTGTTGGTACAGTAGTGTATCACATCACACATACAAAGTCAATGGGGAACTTGACCTTGAACAAAGTATTGAATGATCAACTGACTAAACTGTGCTCTGTATCTCTGCATGTATTGTTGTTAAGCTGTTACATTGGTACGCTATGGTACATGAGCGGTCCTCTATGTCCAGACACGCATACATTATACACACGTGTGTAATGCTCACAAGACTAATGATCTGTGTGCGTGTGCCCAAGATAACACACACGCACTTGCACACACACGCACACACACTAATTCATCCAGAGGCAGACATACACAAGCAGGCACACACACACATACACACACACACACACACACACATCGACCCATACAGTACACACACACATACACACATGCGTGCACACACACACGCACACACACGCACACACACACGCACACACACACAGAGCTGAGTAGGGCTGCTAACCTGGGTCTTTATCAGACTAGCAGTCAAGCAGGTGGCGGGGCAATCAGAAGATACAAAGGGCTAATCTGTCTCTCTTCCCAGTGATCTGCGCTACACACGCTCTCTGCTAGCATGTCAGAACACAGAGAAAGACCATTATGCCCCACTTAGAATGGAACAAAAGCCCTCTCAGGGATTGTGCTGTTATCATTTCAGCTATTTTCTGTCCACTAGCATCCCAGCAGATGTCAGTCTGACATACAGTATAATAGAGTGTTGTCTCCTTGCTTATGTTGATGAGTTTAACCCATGGCCCAGTTTAATGTCTGAATTGCTTTGTTTGTGAAGGCCTGCATACAGTATTCACAACATGTTCAGAATGTCAAAGACAGTGGCTTAACTTTGGTGAAACGCTTTTAACTGAAGTAATTCAATATTTTGAAGTGAATAAAGGTGAAAAATGTTATGAGTTATGAATATCTTGCTGCAAAATGACATGGCGCCACCTATGTGCCTGCAGCAGCATGAAGAACTGAAACTAGACTTGTTGTATAGCTACTGTATATGGAGGCCTGGGTACCAGATGAGGAGGAACTGCGAGAGGGGGAGATATACAATATTGTTACAATCATGGCTCAAGCATTATAACAAAATATTACAATTTCTTTATTGAACTAGCCTAGAGTAACAAATATATCATTTTTAGACATAACATATTAACATAGTTCATATGTCAGAGTAAGTGCGCAAGCGAGCTAGAAACTGATAACCATGACTCTAGCCCCAGAAAGCTGAGACTGGATCTTCTTATAAACCAGCCACACAGGAGAGAGATAGAGAGAGATTGAGAGAGAGCGAGAGAGAGAGCGAGAGAGAGATTGGGAGACAGAGAGAGAGTGGTAGATAGACATAAATATAGTGGGGGAGGGAGAGAGAGAGAGAGAGTGGGAGAGGTTGAGGAGATGAAGACAGCTGTTATGTGTCCCCGTGGCAACAGGTGGAGGACGTGTGCCTGTTTCTGGAGCACCATCTTTCAGTAGTGAACACTGTGTGTGCGCTTGTGCGTGAGTGTGTACACGTGTGTGTGTGTGAGCATGTGCGTTGTGCAGCAGATATATCATGCCCACATACAGTATTTCATCAAGCTTGTGCGCTGCTGTGCATGTCTCCCATCATAGTTGCAGTACAAGGGGGGTTCCTACACTCTACACCCACCCACCACTTCCCACTGTCAGGGAGACGATCGCTATGGTGATGAAGCTGGGAGGACCGCCCACAGTCATACCTCTGTGTGTCTGTAAGCGAGTGTGCGTGTGAGTGCACATGATATAGTCACACACTGTGACACAATACTGTGTGTGTGTGTGTGTGTGTGTGTGTGTGAGCGCATTAGTTTGATGCAGCAAGTTCATTATGCCATGGTAAATAATATACAAATACTCTGTGTATCATGTTTCCTTCTACAAGCGCACAATATATCTATAATATATAATGGAGCATTCTCACTCACAGTGAAACCGGCTTATAAAACAGGTATTTATCGTTATAGTGTCTTGTGAGAACGAATGCTAAAACTGACCCTTTAATCTATCCCCTGCTGACCTAGCAAGATACACGGTAATCCTTTGACACGGCTGCTGTGAGAATAGCAACCACTAAATTAGCAGGTCATGATCAGTCAGTGTCTATTTAAAGGCCTACAAATGGCAATGCTTTATAAATACTTTTTTTATTATATGCACAAATTGATACCAGATACAGTACTAGGAGAAATGTATATTTAACAAGCCAACATATAATTACATAAATTTTACAGTTTAAACAATAGCAACAATATTCTCTAATGATGTTTGTGGCTGTACAGTAACGTCAGTAGCCTAGAGTACTCACACAGATACGAGTCAAACCAGCGGTATAGTGGTAGACCGCGGGTATTACAGCGACTTTCATCGAGCCCAGTAGTGCTAAACCTAAATATCTTATTAAACTATGGAAATACTCTTTATTTTAACATAAGGGGTATAAGAATGGTTAGAAGAATACAATAAAAAGACATTATATGACACATTGAATTACATAATAAAATAAAATATAATTAGAAATAATAAAAAAAATAAAAATAAAAATAAAAAATAAGATATTACAAATAATAATAATAGTAATAATAATACAATATTTTATTTAGGACGCCTTTCAAAGCACTCATGGTCATCTTACATTGCAAATAGTCAAATACAGAGATAAAAAAACGTATGGCTGAGACATATACTGTAGTAATACACATTTGACCAAGGCATGTATATACATTTGGGAAATATATACAAAATAAACAAATAAAAAACATTTGGGAAATATATTCAAAATAAAATAAGGGCAAGGGAGTTACGTGTCAGTGGAAAAAAGGGTTAAATGTCATAGCAAATTGGAAAAAAACGAAAGCATCTTGTTTAATACAGTTGGCTGGGAATATACGAGACCACTTTGCCGTTATGTAAGGCTAAAGAAAAAGGTTATCTAACCCAATTTGTTTTTACCTGATACATTACTCATGTGAAAGGGGCGTTATGCTCAGACTCCAGAAAGTTTTTGGCACTTAAATGTAAATTAAAGATTAGATTTGAAGAAAAACACTGTAAAACACATTGGAATCGTTCTCTTATTAAAATGGAGCTCGATTAATTACACAAAGAACAACAAGGCATTATACAGTAGTAATTGAGATAGCCAAGCAACTAATCATAACCAATCTGAATATTATACACTATGTATCACAGGACAGGTAATAGAAAACACACACACACACACACACAGGTGGGTAGGATTTGGAAGCCTTGTCGTGTATAATTTGTCCCCATGGAGACCAGCAGTGGCAGATGTTTCTGCCTGAGGTACACCTGAAAAGGTCACTGCCCAATGACACCTCGCTCTCTCCCCTCCTCTCTCTCTCTCTCTCCCCCGCTCTCTTTCTCCCCTCCCCCACGCCCCGCCCCACCTCGCTCGGTACTGAAATGATTTGGAGTTTGCTGTGCCAACTCAAACACAACACATAGTACTGTAAGTCCTACTACTTCAAAGCAAATCACATATCCCGTAGCATCACTGCTTGAAGGCAATTAAGGTAGTGGTTATAGAAGTGATGTGTGTGTGTGCGTGTGTGTGTATGTGTAAATGTGCGTGTGTGTGTGTGTGTGTGTGTGTGTTTCAGGGTACCCTGTGTTGAACCACAAGTGCATTATGGGAAAACATCCATTGTAACGTCTAACTGCAGCTAACAACTTCCATAAATAACGGCATGACATGCTTGACGCGTTTAATTCTAATTGGAGGTGCACCTATAGTTGACCTGAGTGTTCAAGATATAAAACACAGATCTAGTTTGTACATTTAGAAGTTATTGCTTTTATTTCTGTGCAATAAGAACAGCAATAACATGTTTTTAGGTCTCCGTCTGTGACGTGGTGCAGAGCCGTACAGTGTAGCCTCAGATAAAGATGCCCGGCTGGGCATTAAGGCATCCCAGCGGGGTGTCCTGTGTTTGGGCCAGAGCCGTACAGTGTAGCCCCAGATAAAGATGCCCGGCTGGGCTTTAAGTCATCTCAGCGGGATGTGCTGTGTTTGGGGCAGCTTTGAGAGTCCAACTGATCTCCCGTTCTCATGAGGCGGGCCTCATGCACCGCAGACGCCTAAAAGAACAAGATAACAGCTGCCTTGTAGTAGCGTTTGGTTATCAGAGCATGCTCTGCTCCTGGGCACGCTCTGGGCACCACCTCATTTATATTTGTGTTTTCTGTGTTTCATAGTGCACCCCAACCCCACCATCTCTCCCTCGCCCTCTCCCCCTCTCCCCCTCTCCCTCTCTCTCTCTCTCTCTCTCTGCGGTGTATAGCGGTGTGTGTGCATTTGTGCGTGTATACTTGAGCTTGTATGTGTGCGCATGCTTTTCAAGAAAAGTAAGGTTCAAGAGAGACCTGGGATATGCTAACTGTAAGTACCATTAACAGTAGTAGCTCACCCCTCACCACAGTAGTACGTATGATTACATTCAGTCCAAAGATGTAGCTCATGGTTGGATGGATGGATGCTCTGCGGTGCCCGTGGAAGATATTAGGCCAACAGTACATTTGACTACCAGGCCGTGCAGCCTTCTGTACATCACTGTTGATTACACAAATAAGCTCAATTAGATATTCTACAATACTCTCTAATACTGTATCACAGGCGACAGAATAAAAAAAATGTCACCTTCAGAACGCAAAGGATTTATTTAAACATTGCATTTGCGTTTTTTTTTATTCTAGATCTCCTTGAAAATGAGATTCTGAAGGGGCTATCCTTTAAATAAACAGTCAATACAATATACAGTTACAGCAAACAACATTGCAGGATCAAGGCAGGCAGGCCAACAACAAGAACGGTTTAGGTTTGCGTGTGTGTGTGTGTGTCTCCATAGGACCTGCAGCCTTAGATGGATCGGCATGGAGATTGTTCCCATGAGAAATGGACCAATGACACGAGCTGGGCAATACCCTGGGCAACAAAACTGCTGTACATTGGTTTTGATTTAAAGCTTGAATTCTATTACCACACAAAAACAAATGTCATGTTGTGTGAATGTGATGTTTGATAATGAGTTTGAGTGGACATTCTATGCTGGACTACTTTAATTATTTAGACTTTGAAATGGAGGAGACGATGCCACTGAAGCAGCTGTGACCAAGCAGAGCAACATGCTGCTGTGCTCCAGGAGGACGGGTTATCTGGGGACACTTCTAAATGGTGCCCGCCTTGGCGTATTGCAGCGCTTGTGGTATTTGCAGTGCCAATAGCTGCTCCGCATCAGTGGAGGAACTGGGTGACGGGTGGACAGGCATGGTGAAGCCGCTAGCTTAGACTTATCATAACGTGCACACGTCGTCGTTGTGTATTAATCAGGCCTCCATTAATCAGGCCTCCATTAATCAGGCCTCCATTAATCAGGCCCTCCATTAATCAGGCCCTCCATTAATCAGGCCCTCCATTGGTCAGGATCCTCATTAATCAGGCCCTCCATTGGTCAGGCCCTTCATTAATCAGGCCCTCCATTGGTCAGGCCCTCCATTAATCAGGCCCTCCATTGGTCAGGCCCTCCATTGGTCAGGCCCTTCATTAATCAGGCCCTCCATTGGTCAGGCCCTTCATTAATCAGGCCCTCCATTGGTCAGGCCCTCTATTAATCAGGCCCTCCATTGGTCAGGATCCTCATTAATCAGGCCCTCCATTGGTCAGGCCCTCCATTAATCAGGCCCTCCATTAATCAGGCCCTCCATTGGTCAGGCCGTCCATTGGTCAGGCCCTCTATTAATCAGGCCCTCCATTGGTCAGGACCTTCATTAATCAGGCCCTCCATTGGTCACTCCATTGGTCAATCCATTGGTCAATCCATTGCCTGCCGGTGGCAGAGTGCACACATATGCAGAGGCGCTGCTATTAGTCTTTGTGATGGTGTAGTTAGTGGGGATGTGTGGAGCACAGGAGCACATTGTGGAAAGAACGTTCAAAAAGAGCACGTGTATTTTTACCTTTATAATAATGGAAGCTCTGGAAGCAAGACCTGCCCAGGTATCAATGCAGATAAATGCAGAAAACATCTCCCCTCTCCCCCTCTCTCTCTCTCTCTCTCTCTCTCTCCGTATCCTTTGCTGTCATGACACACATTTTCTTCTTTTCGTTGTTGTGTGTGTAGGGGTCTGTGTGAGTGTGTGTGTGTCTGTATGTGTGTGTGTGTGTGTAGGTGTGTGTGCGTGTGTGTGTGTGTGTGTGTACAGTAGTGTGTGAGCCTTCGTAAAGGTCAGCGGACATCATTTTTGTTTTATCCCCCTCCCCTTCCATTACAACCCCATTTAGCCTTCTCCATTGCCTGGAGCAACTATCAGGAACACAAAGGATTGAAAGGGGGGGCGGGGGGGGGGGGTTGTTCTGGGCCCCTCTATGTGTCTGGGGTCATAGTGGTGGACAGGTTGGTGGAATAACAAACACACTATCGTAGCCAGCTATGACACCGTCTGTGGAGATGGGAGCACACTGAAAGTCAGCCCACCAATGCTTGTAAATGTACCACAAGTACAGTAAAATACTTGCTGGTATTTAGCCTGTTATTTTGAGGAGTGAATGGTCTGATGCATGTTGGTCCTAACGCCATGCTGTTGTCATTATCCTAGCAGAATGTTGTTTGATTATAATTACTGGTGTATGACCTATTCAGCTATTGACACATGTACAGCGTGTAAGTTGCTGTGGGTAAAAGCGCCTGCTAAAATGTTGCAACGGTAAGTACACACCACTTATGGTACAGTGCGCACATGCATGCAAACACACACAGCATGAACACATGCCTTGGTGCAGGTGCGCGTGTGTGTGTGTGTGTGCGTGCGTGTGCGTGTGTGTGTGTGTGTGCGTGCACTGAAGCCAGCAGGGGTGTTATCAATAGCGCGCCTCCTGATGTCACACAAACAAGAGCTGAGGAAAGGACAAGACAGGTGTGGTTAGAAGCAGCCCATAGCATCACCTGGCATGGCCACACCTCTGTGTGTGTGTGTGTGTGTGTCGCAGAGCCAGCCTTTACATGATCCGAAATGAACAAAAAAGGGTTTCAAAAGAACCTTTGCATTAATATATTGCATTATCAAAAACTTTATGAAACATTTTAAAAGGAAGGGGGTTTTCAATGGAAAACCAGTTGTAGAGGAACCATGTGTCCTCCAGAATGTCCCAGCTTCTCAAAAATACTAGTGTCAGGATTCTATCTTCCCTTACGGTTACCAGCTGAACCTAAAACCATTAAGTGTGGAAGGGGTGTAGCCTACTGTGGCATAGAAATATTTCTTTAAATATATCTTTTTGTAACAAATCCCAAGATGCACCTGTCGTTCCACACCTCCATGCCCAGCTGTGATTGGTCCTTTCCCTCATCTGGTTCTTCTGCATTGCCCCATTCGACCACCCTGTTCACCTCTCTTTACCCATCCATCCATTTATCCCTCCGCTAATCCACCTGCGTTCCCCGGTCTTCTCCCTCCCGAGGTAGAGGATCTGCCCAGCATGTGGAGATGATGGGAATTGAACGCTCAAGCTGAAGCACGGAGAGAAGACATGCCCTCTCCTCGCCCAATGCCTGTTAAAAGCTCAAAGGTTTAAGTCTTAGCTCTCCTGCTGTGATTAGATCATGTAGGTCAAATGACACCCATTCACCACTCTCACAGCCTGCGAAGGGATGTTCAGAAACAATGCTACTTAATTAATAAGGGACCCTTTTCTATATGTTATTCTCCCTCCCTCTCTTTCTCCCTCTCTCCCTCTTTCTGTCTCTCTCTTTCTCTCTTTCTTTCCCTCTCTCTCTCACTCGTTCTATCTCTCTCCCTCTCTCTCTCTTTCCCTCTCTCTTTGTTTCCCTCTCTACCTCTCAACATTTTGCTATCTTACTGTTCTCTGTGTGTGTTGAAAAAATTGTTAGATACTAGTGCTCGTATCAACAAAGCCGTTTAATGCATGTTGACGTGTGGGGCGCCACTGCGGAGGACTGTGGAGCGATACTGTTTTGATTTGAGCTTGAAGTTAAAAAGTCTAAATAATATTTTAAAATAATAATAGCGTATTTTAGCAATAATTGGTTGTAGTAGTACAGTTTATACATTACTTTAATGTATTCTGCTACTAGCCTATCACATCTAGGGGATAGCGTGAGGTTATTTTGGGGGTCGCGAGCTGAAAGATT
>JAODUH010079672.1:13287-38287 GCA_027564835.1 Typhlichthys subterraneus
AGATAGATAGATAGATAGATAGATAGATAGATAGATCATACACACACCACATAAACAAGAAATATTTGTTTTTCATGGAATGACTCCTAAGACTGAATGAAACACTACAGTCAATATAGCAGGTAGAGAAAGGTGGTTCAGATATATTTCAGACAAGATAAATGGCATATTTCTAAAACAGACTGTTAAGGGTGACGTGTAGTGATTTATAATAAAATAGATCCCGCTATATACCACCATAAAATATATAGGGTTTTCAGTAATAATAATAAACGCTCTATGCTATCACAAAAACATCACAACAAGTCACAATTAACCTAATCTGGAGATAAATCTGCAGTTACTGTATGCGGAACGGCCAACAATGATTGTCACAAACTACTGTACATTAATACTTTGGTGAAAAAGGGATGTGCCAAAGATCTTGTTATGGTGCTAAACCCAAAAATAAGAATCACCCTTCCATAATTAATCCAATCTCACAAATTCACAGTTTTTTTTCTGGCCACAATAACAAGCTCTTGCTAACGCAGCCTAGTGGCCTTCTTCAGAGCATTCATGCTTTTGGATTAATTGTGCGCTACCCTTTTTATCCCTTTGGGGTGACCATTTATGGAGATACATTAATACTTTGTTGCAATTTTATTTTGTGGATTTGTTTCATTTTATTTACACAGGCCAAGCAGATATCATGTATTCATGACAGACTAATGCCGAGTTCAGACTACACGACTTTCAAAGTCGTTAGATCGATGTGCAGGACACACTACAGGACTACATGACGCAGGGGGCCACACACTACAAGATGTTTCACCCGAGAAAGTCAAACTGGAGCTTGCTTCACGAGCATATGTATATCTCACAAACAAGACGTAATATAGGCCTATCCCTACGTAGTAGATCTCATTGGCTGTAGGTCGTCGCGGCTGTAATTACCCGTCATAACACTGTTCATAATACAGGATTTTGACTCCCCGACCATATATTTAACCTGCTAAAAATCCAGTCGGGCCTTGCGATGCCTCGCCGACATGTTGCAAACCCTCTCGGCTCGCGTTGTAAGCAAGTCACACTATACGAATGCTGCTCATGGGAGCGAGCTGTGATTTTCTTCTGAGGGCTTTTGTCTGCGAGCTCAAAAAACTTGGTAAAAGTGTGCAGTGTGAACCCGGCATAAGGATATTGTGTGAAAGGGAGCGTGTGTGACCGTGACACAAATAAACAGGAAGATGTTGATCAGAGACTCACTTGGGAAAGGCGTCAAAGCAGTAGGTTTTCTTGGTTTCTGGGAAGGCCACTCTCATGCCAGAGGTGAGAGGAGAATGAAGGACAACAGCCGCACACTCATAGCGAGATGCCAAGTCTACAGTGGGTACTGTGCCAATGCTCTGTCCATACAGGATAATATTTTCTGGGCTGATGCCATACCTGGTCAAATAAAATAGGAACAGATAATTCAGTGACCCTAAAAGTTTAGTCAGCTATGCTGGAGAAAGATGGTTGATATTTGAACTCGATCAAAACAAAAATACCTCTCCCTTCAACACAATAGGGTGCACACCCTCAAACACTCTGCCCTCCACAGGACATGCGTTGCCTAGGAGGACTGTGTTGTTTGGTGTGGGGTCTGCATTACTTTGTGTTCCTATTTACAGAGCCATGGCTGTGTAGTAACACTTATTACTAGTAGTGAGGAGACATTCTATATTGATAAAATGACATTTGGTTTGTTTTGGATAAGAATGTCTTAGCCATCAACCAATGATAAATATGATTTTTCACCTTTGTGTCTCTTAACAACTCTCTTAAAAACTAAGATTGAATGCAGTTAATAGGAAGGACAGTAAAACACACAAAGTAATTCACCTTCAAAGCTCAGCAGATGCCAAAAGCTGTAATAGGGTAGCCCAGTTTCCCACTAATGAGAACCTTTACCACTGCCACGCCCTTGCGTGACATCTACCCTAAAAAAACAAACAGCTCCACGTTGTACAGCCTTGCCTCTGAAGCCTTCTACATGTTAGATGCCAAGCAAGGCAAAGCTGGGCCTCACTTTGGACTGATTGTTAAGTCGATAAGTGGGTTTGATGCTTTTCTGAGCTAGTCAAACCAACTTAAAAGGAAAGATCTGCTAAATTATATTTACATTGTATACCAAAAAGCCACAGATTATTGCAATTGATGCTTTAGTGTAAAAACTAATTTAAAATAATCCACACATACTTAAACAATAAATGTAAACCAGGTTTAACATGGAGGTCAGCCTTCAAAACAACAAATGCTGCAGCTTAAATGAGAAAGTGTAGACCTGTAATATCTACACAGCATCACAAACACATCCTACCGGTTACGCAGGGCATGCCAGGCAGCGTCGATGTCTGCGTAGAGGTTCTTCTCAGAGGGCATGCCGGTGCTGACGCCATAGCCTGAGTAGTCGTAGGAGAAGATGTTGCAGTTGATACGCGTACCAAGGCCGATGTAGAAACTGCTCATCTGGCCCAGGTCTACTGCATTGCCGTGGGAGAAGAGCACCGTGTATCTGATGTGACGCATAGAAGAGAGAGATTAGTTGGCCCATGTACAGAAAGTTTGGAACCCATAGTTTACAATATTAAGTGGGAGACAAAAACAAACGTATCCTTTGCGTTCTCTGACTTTTAAATGTTTTACAGCAAATATGTTAGTATAGCTCTGCTTATGAAATACTGTACATTAACATTTTGATACTACTGATCAACAGTTTGGAGCCACTTGGTTTATATATGTATGGTTTACATGTCGTGTTGTAAAGTTAATTAATCTTGTCAGTCATTTGTTTTGCATAGTTTTTATAGTCTACCCCAAAACTGCTGCCAACTGCCTCATACAGGCTAATCCAACTGTAGTGGCTGCTGAGATCTCTAATAGAAACCCTCATTCAAACCTTGATAATGACATTTGTAAAGCCTGCCTATTAATAATGGCTTTGACTAGACTAGTCCAGTAAAAGACTGGAGCATCAGTATGTGGGGGTTTGATTACAGGCTCAAAATGACCAGAAACATAAAAGATCTGGATTATGAAAATTAATCTGTTCTTGTTGTGATAATTTAAGGATATACCCTGCAAAATATTGCCAAATATTTTCAGCTGTGCTAACATAATTGCAAAAATTTCCTTATTAAAATGATAATGGATTGGTTAACATGCCATTGTAACACAAAACAAGTGATGGGTGCTGAAAATGGAATGGGCTTCTTTCAGTGCTCTGGCTGCAGGGAGCCAAGAGTGCATTTTCAGTATAGAGTAAACCTGTTAAATTTTTGCCCCGCTGTTTTTAATCTTGTGAAATATCGTACAGTACAATATTCCATTAAAAAAAGTTTGAAGTTACTTTAAGAAACACCTTTTTTTTGCTTTTCTTTCACAAACACCAGAAAAATCAATTATTTTAAAAGTGACCCAAAGCTTCTGAACTGTAGTGTAGGCTAACAAAATTCCACTAGACTTGACAAACAGTCTACACAAAATTAATCACAAAACGTGTTCTTTCTCTAACCACAAGCAAACCGTTAATAGGTCAGCCTTGCGTTTAGCGTTAATATGCATCAGGGCCGGTATTCACAAAGGAGTTTATCTTACAGCTAAGAGTATTCCTAAATACTAGTTCCAAAATAACTAGTTCCACTAGTTCCAAATAAATGTTCCCTCCTAAATTAGAATCACAACGCTGCTGAGACCAACTTTTACTAAGGAATTGGGAGGACTATTAAGCTAAGAGAAAGGGTGGGGTTGATTCTGATGCTATGGATAATAGAGTGTTTCATGAACAATGATTGGCTAATAGAGGATGGGTCTGTCAGGGAGTTCATGGGCATTGCCAACCCTATCAAAAATAGGAGTTTGTTTCCAGTGTTTCCATCATAATGTTGCAACCAATATGTAGCAAGAACAAGTGAGAGCTACTGCCGATGATGTCAATTAAGGATGGAATTAAAACCATGCCGTGGCTGGTAATTAAATTGCAAATACAAATGTAGAACTTAAATGAAACAGGTATCACACATGAACACAAGGAATTCTGGGAAAACAGTATGGAGCTTAACTCAGTTCAGAGTAGTTGTGGAACAATACAGAGTTTAGTTGCTGAACTAACATCTTTGCCTGCCCACTAGTCAGATGGTTCAAGTGAGCCCTGTCAGAACCACCAGCGTGCGAAAACTTCTGGTATTCTTCACAGTCTCTGGCAAGGACAGTGCGACAGGTAATAGGACATAAGGCAAATTATTACAGAGAGGACCACAATTTTATATTCAATATTACATTCAAGCAATGCATTTAGCCTGACACAGTACATGTTATACATACAGTAACCTCTCTCTATACATGTCATTGCAGTGTAATTTAGTATTAAAAATATGTATTGCATTTATTTGGAGGAGGCTCAGCATCTAAGCCTCTTTTACCTATTGCCCCAGTGGTGTACCAGTGGGCATTTAGACACCAGTTCAACAGGGCTGGAGGGGGAACATTGACCATGCAGTAGCCTTTTAGGAGCGGACTCATGATCCTTTTAACCTTTCAGATTTAGAAGCTAGTTTTAGTGCTAAAATGCCTTATGAAATACTCTGACACAAAATTTAGAAGCCTTATATTTAGATTAGTTAAAAGTTTCTCCTAAAGTGCCAATTTAGGAGCTACTTTTAGCCTTAAAATGTCTTTGTGAATACCGTACCAGAAGATTAGTTACTAAGCTGTATCCAAATGACTTAGTTCCATGCATTTTGTACAACCCGAGTAGCAGGTATCCGCTATAAACTTCGAAGCCCTATCCTTTTATTTATGCACGTTGTGCTCTACAGAGAAATATGACACTAGTACTGCTCTGACATTGTGTGTGTTCTTCCCCTTTGTTAAAAAAAGAACCCACCAATATAGGTCAAGTTTGTGCTTTTGGGTGTTTGATTCAGAATGTGGCATAACAATGAGTGTTACATCAGATAGTGTGTTTTATATACTCTTGTGTAATGCTAGCTTGCCTACCAAAGCGTAACAAAAGTCAGCCCATTTTTTATTGATTGAGTAAATGAATGAGCAGAACCGTGCAACATGATAACTCAAAATCATCTTTCCCCCTTCCCAGTAAATGAAATATAGCGCAAGAGTAGCATGGGTACCATCAATCACCAAGAATCCCCCACAGCACGCAAAATAAGTATGGGACTGGAAAACAAAACTAAAAAAACAGGAACGGTCCAGGAAGGGGACAGAGATACACATGAAGCAGGAAAAGTCCCCGCTCAGAGCTGACTCAACAAGGAGAATAGGGAAGATTAGAGGAGGATGTGAATGGAAAAAAGATAGTACAGGGAGAGATGAAAGAAGTTTCAGAGGAAGCAAACTACGTCCAGCAGGATAATAATAATAATAATTATTATTATTATATGCACATTAATGTACAGCAATATCAACAGAGAGTATACAGTTTATGTTTTACTGTACATCAACAGATATGGCATCACCAATCAACAGGTGTGTGAGCAAATCCCCTACCTGGCAGTGGGCACACAACGAATGTACATGCAGCCAATTATGTTTCTTCTGCTGGAGCGTGTGAGGAACACCTCCGTGCCGTCCAACTCCCTCCGGGTGTACTGGAACTCTGCTCTGTCAGTCAGGTGGAGCTTCCACCTACCCTCCACAGCTCCACTGCCCCCCGCGGCCACCCCGCTCCGCGTGCGCAGGCCTGAAGGCCCTGTAGCGGCAGGCGCAGCAGGGCCTGGCTCAGGGTCTGGCACGAGTGAGTATGTGGGCTCGGGCGGCAGGAAGGCGAGCTTGGAAGCAATGTTGCTGGGACATGGAGGACAGCAGAAGAGGCAGCAGAACTCCCTGAAAGAGAGGCTGTTCATCCTTTACTGTAGAGAGAGACAAAAGGATCACTGTACTAAAGACTATGCATACTCCTGGGATAATACAATGCCATAATTATTACATTCTGACGACGAGACTTTCTTCGTTTTTTAAATGTGACACACAAATGCAGCATCTAAACAAAACAAGAGATTTAAATATATTTTTGTTTAGTAAAATACTAACTGGTTAGGTTAGTAGAGCAATTAACAACATGACAAACCTGAATTGACTATTAGTAGCAGAACTGGTACTTAAAGTGCTATTGTGCAATTCAAACTCTAAATCTAGGTATTATTATTGATCATTATTATGGTTATACTTAACACTGATACTTATTGCAAGACACTTCTGATAGAAGCATCTGCTATATTTTGTAGGTATGTATGTTATATTACAGCCTACAAATAACATATGTGTACTTAATTGTGGTATCATACCTTTTGATATAGGGTTTATGGTACCGTTCTGTACTGTAAAATACCAGGAACCTTAGCTTGCTTTCAGGAAAAAATATTCTCACAAAAAAAAAAAAAAACTCCACAATGGCCTGCGTCCAGTCAGCAAAGGGGAAATACACCTTTCGACAAACTAGGATAAAAGCCTACTGGCTCACATAGGAAATATATCCATAGCATTCGGTGTTGTTTTAGAAGTCCACGTTAAATCCATAATTCCAGTTGTTCAGATGGCGATACTGTAGCGGTACGGTACCGGTAGGTCTGTACGATACTTTATCTCGGAAGTCTAAACAGTTTTTCGTTTTACAGAGAGCGTCAATATCGCCACAAACTATGACAGTTACCAAGTCCAGTAAAACAAAAATAATTGTTACAAAATAAAATATGCAATGTTAGATTACCCGTAGTTCAAATAATGTATTTAAACTTGTTGCCTGATAGGCTTCGGTAAACCAGTTACATTGCAGTACCGTAATGTGTAGGCTATGTACGGTAGCGTTCTGTACAATTATACCGTGCCCGGCTTACTCTACGGTAGCTACAGTAGCCAAAATACAGAAATGCTAGTCAAAACTACCTGCATTCGCCAAAGTTCGACATAAAACACAACGACAGAAACCTGGAATGCATCCGAACATAGCTGATACGACTGTCATTTAAAGTGATTCACGAATTTGCGACGTTTCCTCCTTCTTTCTTCTATGTCACCGTATCCGATAGAGACAGCTGACAGGATGTGACGGAGGGTTTGAAGTTATGTCAGTGACTGCAACTCATCTATATCACAAACACTTTTTATACATTTACGGTAGATATTCACTGTTTTTGTAAAAAAGGTTCAGTGGAACGTGTGCATCATCATTATATAAATATGTCATGATAACAAATATACCCAGCAATATGTCCAGCATTTGTTATTCTTGGGATAATGTATCACAAATAAATAGGCTCTTATAGTACCGTATAGAGAGGAGACAGCAGGAGAATGACACTTCTGAACAATGTCAACATATAATGGCCTGGCTACAATGTGTCTGTGTACCTAGAAATCAAGATCATGGGGGATTCTAAAATTGTTAAAATAATCGCTAAAATCTTCATACCCTTTTAATGAACCTAATTTTAAAGGCTCTATATTGTATTAAGAGTCAGACCTGCCTTATAAAAAAATGCTGAATGCATCAGCGAGGTAGGGGCTTACAGGAATTGTCTATATAGACATCTATGTCTATATGCTTCTAGACTAAATCATAGTTGTTGCTCTGGACTCCAAAGCAAACGCTGTGCTTTACATTTTTTGTTATATTTTTGCACACTTAATTATACACTTGTACACTATAAAAGGCATGCTTTGCCTTTATAAGAAATACAAAAATCAAGTTTGTTTGCTGATATGTTTGTTTATCCAAGTAGGAAGAAACTGAGCTGTAGGCTAGAAGCAATTTACTTCCTTTCATGTGGATTATAGCAGCAAGTCGTCATATAGGCCTATGTAACGATAGCCAGCAGGTAGCTGTGCGGTGTTAAGCCTGACTCGACGCAGCCCAGAGCTCATGGGCTTCTAGCTTGCCTTGTAGGAGCGTCCGCTCTCTGCGTGGGAGATCGGGGTTCGATTCCCCGGGGGGTACGATCCCAGTCACACATACACACATACCAATATACCCAAGCACTGGGAAGCTATATCTTATTAGTAGACATACCCTGAAGTTATTAAAATGTAAATGTCATGTTACATCCCTCAGAATAGTCAGCACAAATAAATACAAAAGACAAATGTAATTTAAAATAAACTTTGTGATTTTATTGGTTTATACTTACTCTTACACATCATACAACCCTAATATTCTAAAATAAAAACAAAATAAAGTAAAATATTTGGTGGCGTTTCTGGAGCACTGGGGTGCCAAAGAACCCCCGTTAGGGTAGAATTACAACTTTTTCAAAAGTCTAACATTTACTTGGCTTCCCTCAGAAGAGAGAGAATTAATTCTCTCATTTTAAATCAATATCTTTTCTTTCACAGTTTTTCCATTATCTGCTGTAACATATTCTCACAGATTACAAGCTTGTTAATCGTTACTATCAGCCCATATTCTTTCCTATAAAGACAATGATTATGTGCTAAAGACAGGGTTGGAAACACCAAAACTGATTACAAGAAATAAACAAGTATACGTATTTGTAATATCTAGAATATCGATGTGGTTGCCTGAACTGCTGGTGTCTTTAACATCTTTAAAACAATTCCTTTAAATCAATACCTCAGAATATATACAAGCGGAGTGGGCTTTAGTCCTCTTTGAAAACAGACAGCCGATATCAAGCAACATACAGCTTGATAAGCACGACACCACGTGGTACATTCAAACTGCTCGCATTCTTAAAATGAACTGAACAACATGAGCAGTCAAGATAATAAGTGAGATCATATTACAACTTTATGGGCACACATCTGGACTGATGACTGAACTGCTAAAAGTCTGGTTTACCATAGATTGCATGTGGATCAGGTAAGCTGGGACTTAATGAAGTTTCAAACTTGATAGTAGATAACATTTTGGACTCAACTCAAACCAGCATGCATGGCAGAAAACATGTACAAAACTGTCATTGGCCTTAACATAAAGTACCCATACACATGGTCCTTTGCACATACTGGTAATGATTACCTGAAACTCCCCCAATAAGTTATTTTTAATGTCAATGAGCCACAATAACGGCATTAAGTGACCTATTTATCCCATGTAATACAGTCTGTGCATGCATGCCAAAACACTTAAGCCATTTGGCCCTGCCCACATAGCACGTTTTAGTAATTAACTTTAAACAGCTCTCATCACTGGTTTCTTTTGAACATTTTCTGCAAGTCTTTTGATACACATCTATAGATCAGGATCAAATTGAGGAAAGATAATTCTTCAAATCCAAATGAATAATCTGAAGTCTAATGCAGGCTGTTCAAGAAAACACATTCAATATTCTCCACTACAAAAAACAAGGCATAGACTGGAATCCTGCAGGTTCAGCAAGGGTGGCAAAAAGCTTAATTAAAGGGAACTGTACATTAAACGGCAGCAAAAATCTAAATGCTGTAGACTGAGTGAGAAGCTATTTACTAAATCTGGGTAGCTGTGCTTAGGAAAAGCTAATTATTATGAAAAATAAAGAAAAACCTACATGATAAAATATGTGGCAATTATCAAGCAATTTTAGCAATAATCCACCACAATAATGCTGGAGAAACCTGAAAAGGGAAACAAAAAGATGGAAAACAAAGCAGTTTTGTGGCACGTTATTTTTCTGTTGAGTAATTATGAAAAGCACTTATATTTTACATATACTACTAGTCTTGTCCTTAATCCCCCACAATTTAATAACCTGGCAACAATCTACATAAGATTATACTATATGAATAGGAGCCATATGGTATTTACACTTGGAAAAACAAAAACAGTAGCGTTCCGTTAACTTGAACCGTCAGTCAAGGTTGTAGCCATGCATGCATTGCACTACGGTACTGCTGCATCTGTGACACATTCTTACTTCATTTTCAAACCGTGCAGTCACAAAATAATTACTTATTGTATGGCTGACTGCATAAACATGCACGCTAATTAGATCTTCGTAGAAGTAGCTAGCTAGAAGCAATCTTCATAGGAAGGTCTCTTCTGGATCTGAGCACTTCATAAAAGCACAGCACGCAACTCTATTGCGACAATATTCGCCTCCGCTGAGAGCATTACGCCTGCGTCACCATTTAATGTAAATGCAACCATCTTCAGATTTCATTCAGCATGTGTCAGTGGTCTGCTGGTGGTCAGAGAACAATGGAGCTGTAACTCCACAAAAGGGCTTTCAAGATAAACAACATTGTATCCTTCTAAAAACATAAGAGACACTGCCCCATCACTACATGCAAATAAACTAAACAGTAAATGACCCAAATGCTGAACAAAACTGAGTAGGTGTGGCATGTTCAGTTTTGTGCTCTGCAGTTGAAAGGTTTAATTTTGTGCTAGTTTCCAAATCCAAAAAAAATCCTGAATTGTTACTGCACAATCAAAAGATCTTAAGTGGACTCCACTCCATCATATAAGAAAATGTATGATACGTTTTCATTAAATGGTTACAGAATCAAAATGGAATTACTTAAATATAACTAAAAAGGCTTTGCTGACACATGCTGCCAATCCTCCAGCACAGACCAACCAAACAATAAAAAATAAATAGAATGCAATCACACAATCAAGCTAACTACAATATATTAATATAGATCTTCTGATGCCATACGCTCATTAAAATGAAAAAATAAAATAAATCACTCAGTTAAATGCTCTAAATATACTGTCCGACCCCCGCCCCAATAATTCCTGTTATCTTCAATAACTGTTCATCAAACCAACATCAGGGGATCTCAGGAGAATGCAGACGTGGTGTAGTTGTATGATAGACCATCAAATGTGGGTAGGAAGAAGGGGAAAGTAAAATTAGGCCAATTGGACAAGATGATGACATCATATGTAGTCGGGACAATACGTTATATTCCCAAAACCTGAAAGATCTTGCCGATGCACAAACACCAAGTCTGGTTCTTCACACTCTGTAGATGACCTTTCTATTGACCCTCATCTGAGCAATGTCACACTTCAACAGCCCTCAGCTGTCTATTTGAACTACCTTGCAGGGATTGTATAAAAATAAACCCACAAGATCAAACATGCTCCCCTTTAAGTTGCAAAACCACAAAAAAGGGGAATAAATGAAATAGTTGCCCTCCCCAAAGCAAAACTAATGCCCACCATACCCCTTACTGCTCTCTCCCTGATTCAAGCAAATGTCACAACATTCATTCACACACACGTCTCGGCACAGGCACGCACACACACACACACATGCACACACACACTGTGTCAAACATTCACTGAGAGAGGGAGACTGTATTGTAGGGAGCTTCTGGACAGGGGGTCCGGTCACCCCACCCCACCCATCTTACACTACCGTGAACAGATGAAGTCATTATCAGGTGTTCTCATCCAAGGACATTGTTCCAAATTCACACTGCGGTGCAAAGATATGTTGGGTTTTTTCAGTCCTCATAATTTCTGAATTTTCTCGGCTACCACGATGGGGTTCTCCTTGCGTATGCGGGCAGCAGCAGCACTCCGGTAATCATAGGGACAGTCGTGTTTGTCTGAGTAACGGTGAATGGCGCAGAACAGGTTGCCACAGCGACAGTCAAAACCTATAATAAAAAGATCAGTTAGCCCAGTTAGTCAGAAATCTTTTTCTGCAAATTCACATATGACCACAACCATGTAATTTGTTTCAATTAAGAAGTAATTACGTTTATGAATGTTGCATGTCGTGTTGAAGAACATGACACGTTTGGATATGTACTACACTTAAGGATATAGACATGCATTGTGCAGCCTCAAGCTTAGCAGTCAACTAAAGCATCTTACAGTAAAATGTGTACATTTTCAGTAACAATAATTCCAACAGGAATAACTAAAACTAGTGCATCCTTATCACTAGAACACTAGAACCTAACTCAATTTTTCAATAATATTTTGAAGTCCCCGCGTCTTTGACTTCTCTTAAAATGGTGTTGTGTTGCACTCCATATGGTTAAAAACCCAGACATTTATACCTATAACCGACACTTCTGGTTCGAGCAATGGGTCAACTCAATACATTTCTCATCTCAACGCTGTCGAGTAACCGATTTCGGGAGACCCTGCATTTCTTTTCTCCTCATGATAAGGAGAAGACGATGCGGGTACACAACGGACACATTTGCGATCATGACTGAAGAGTGGGGAAGATTCATACAAAACTGCATTTTATGCTACAGACACTACTAGCGTGGATGAACAGCTAGCATTATCTTAAATTAGCCGACATGCCTAACAAGTGAGATCTTTGATCTTTGGATGCTTTCATGAATAGCCTATATTGGTGTGTTGTTAAAGAAGCCCCTTTAGACCATAATTAGAAAACTAGAGCACCAAAACACAGACAATAAACAAACTAATTTTAGAAGACAATCAATACAATGTACATTTTGGAACTAGAAACACAGCATCTAAGCACACGGGTACATTTTACTCATTGGTGGTTATAGGTATACAGAGATTCTTGGCGGTTCTAGTGTTAATTCAATAATACACCAAAGCAGATGCGTGATGATGATTATCTCTCTACCCCTCTCCTCTTATTCCCCTAATAATAATTAGGACAATAAAATGTGTTTCTAACAGGAGAAACTAACTAAAGGCTGAATCGAGTGTCAGTAGACCAACACTAGCACACATCCAAGCACATTGACACACACTCATGCTAGTCTGTTTAAGGACAGTTCAGTTATACTGTAGATTAGAATCAGACCTCTTACACACGCACACAGGGGAGTATTTATACAGTACAATGTGAGACAACACTGTCAGATCTATCAGATTGTAGAGCAAGAGGCCAGTGGGGAAAAGCCAAGCACAATGTTTGATCAGTAGGCTATATTGCTTATAAATAGTATATAAATGCACAAGATGGAAAATGTAGTGTCCACAGGTGTTCTATCACAGTGGTTCTTAAACTTTTGATCAGGCGACCACCCAAAGAAAACTAGTCAAGTTTGGCGACCCCTCCACTGTTCTGTCATTGGCTTATAGAAAAGTCATTGCCACTCCCTCAGATGTTAACAAATTCATAAACCAATCAGCAAAACATAAAATGTAGGCTAAATAGCCTAATATTTTATTTTAAACAAACTGGCTATCAATACACTAGAATTGTGTAATTGTGTTATTTATGAGTTTCTTTTCTGTCTCACAGAATTAGATTTTTATTTTCGAATGTATTTAGCCTATTTCAATGAGATGGGTGGGCCTGCTTCCTCGAACATAGCAAATAAATTCTTGGGCTGATACTTGACACAGCAACACTGATTTCCCTCGACTCTGCTTACCCAACACCTGCAGTTTTTCTAGCCAGGGAGGAGAATGTTTTCTCGCACAGATACGTTGACCCAAAAGGTGAGAGAATGTCCATGGCAGCCTTGGACAATCCAGGGTGTTCTCACACAATTGACAGCCAGAAATGTTCAAGTGTTTTTGAGAAAAATTACGTCTGTAATGTCCGATTACTGGACAGCTCGAGCAGCGCATCTTCGAGCTCAGATGGCAGATTGTTAGGGGAAGAGCTGGTGAATCGTTGGCGAACCAAGCCAAATCTTTCAAGATTTTGCTCCTTTGGAAAATACTGATTTAATTTCTCGAGGAGACTTCGGAGGTGAGCGGTAATTGTGGACTTCACTGAGTTAACATTCGTGGCATTCTCCTCTAAAAAGTAATCTGAAAACATCCCCACTCTCCGCACAGGCTGCCTAGTGTTGCAGCATTTTATGAAAGCATTCACTTTGTCTGAGGGGGTCAGGATATTACTGTTGAGGTCTTGTAGTGACATGTTGAGAGTGTTAAGTTTGTCAAATATACCTGCCAGGTATGCAAGACTTGCCGTCCATTTCGGATCAGTGCGATGGTGCGAGAGAGGGGAATGCTCTTCAGAGAGGAAGACGCGCCCGTCATCCTGCAACTCAGGCAGACGTGTAAGGACTTTGCCCCGTGACAGCCACGTGTTCACACCCGTGTTCGCATGTGGTGTCGGAGCGCTTTCACTGTGTCCCGCAATGTTTTTCATTGAAGTACAAACCCACGGCCACGTCACGTGCTGCATCTAGCAGCCTGCTAACTTTGTTGGATGCTGCTGGCCTGGTATGGCAGACTGGGCACGGTCACAGCACATTGTTGCCTCTCAGTCAGTTTTTCATATCCCAATATACAGTTTTAGGTACACAAAAATATATACAATAACTCAACAAAACTCTCAACTGTGTCATTTTCTATCTGTTATAATTAATGCTGGTTATATTTATGTCCACTAAAAACATTTAGGAGCGCAAAAAGTTAGGAGCACACCCAAAAACATGGGAGCACCGTCAAAATTCTATTTATTAAGGGTGAGCATAACCGTTATGCAATTATTCACCCTTAGTATTTTGTTTTCATTGTATGTTAATCTCTATAGTGTGATGTCTGAACGGCTTGTTTTTGACAAAGGAGAGGTGATTAGGCTTATATCCTTAGGTTTGACCTATCATTAAACATCTACTGTAGATGTGCAAATTGTGACATGGTCACAATACAATATTGTATAGCGTGTATATTGTATTTTTCCCACACTTTTGCCCCATTAATGTTCAAACTTCTACAGTAGGCTAGGTAGCACAATAGTCTAGAATATAAAAATTTGAGCAAACCTAATTTTAAATGGAATATATCTTGAAAAGTTAAGCAATACAGATATATTCTTATAACTTCCCATATAGATTAATAGCCATAAGAAATGTATACCGTTACTGTACTATGGAGATCATATTGTGATGGTGTACAATGTAGCTTCACGTGAGTGTACGGTAAACACAGGTTTTTATTGTAATTGCACAAACGCGCAGCACAATTTAAACGTTGGCGGTGTGATCGCAGGCACACATCCACCTCTAACCTACGAGCATGAATCGTTAGTTTTTTCTCCCACCAGTTTTGCTAGTGTCTTGCCTGTTAGGTAACCATAAACACAATTACACACTCAACCTGTTGGAAATGGATCACGTTTGGACCAGATACCTAGTGCGTGCTGCATCATTGTCATTGTGCACAGGGATTTTATAACAATACACAACTGCGTATGTGTGATCTGCGAACATAGTGGCTAGAAGTCACTCGCACACCAACATTTCTACTCGCATTTGCGAATGAAATGGTCGCACTGTATAACCCTGCAGCTGACCGCTGCGCTCGTCATTTACTGACAAATAGCTCATCGAAATACCAGAAATAAGTTTAAAAATCTTATCACAGTTATTGAAAAAACTTATATCGCGGTATATATTGATATTGAATTATTGTCCAGGCCTATGCTTATTGTTCATATAGATATCGGAATGACCGAAATTAAGAAATATATCGTCATATCAATTTTGGCCATATCATCCAGCCCTAGAATGATGCTTACTTCATGTATATGAGGAGCAGTTATAAGAGTTTCATGACATTACAAATTAATATATTTGACAGTGTCAAATATATAATTTTCTATATGCAGTATTAACAGATAATGATGGCATATTGGCAATATGAAGCTGTTAACCTTATATGAATGGTCCAATGAAGTGAAATTATATTCTTAAAAACATCATTAAAATCAGTTGTTTAATTGTAAACAGGTTGAAGCTCAACTTGTGAAATAATAAGGTCTTTGCAAATTAATGATTAATAAATGTTTCAAACATAACAAGTGTTGAAACGCTGTGTGTGCAACTTCAAATATATATTCCGCCTCCTTACCAGTGAGGCCCACTTTCTTCCGACAGGTGAAGCAACGGTTCTTTTTCTTGTTTTTATCAGGGGTCTGGTCACCATCAGAAGAAGCCTGTGCTGCGTCCCCACATGGCCCTGGTACAACATAATTCATGTAGGCAGGCACATCTTAGGGCGCCGATAATGACACAACCAGCAGATATTTAAACAAGCTGTAAATAAAAGAGGGGTTGTGCAACTAGCTGAGAAGGGATATGCTGGTGCATTCGACCGTGTTTTCAGTGAAACGTACAGTTACCAGTCGGTTAAAGAGGTCTCATACCTTCCAACACCCTGGACAGTGTACTGTCATACTTACCTGTGTTTTTGGACGTGCCTTCGTCTTCTTCCTCTTCAGCCTCAGCTCGATCTGAGTCTACAGCTCCTGCATCCTGGGAGATGCTCATAGCTGTCATCTGCTGGGTTACTGGACTGGGAGAGCTAGGGCTGACAACCAAGGTTGAACCAGTGTTAAGCAATTACACAGAAGGTAACTGTTATTGTGGCGTACTCCCTAGATTTCTTCCCTTATTATTTATGTGGAAAAAAAAAAACTACATGATTTAAAATTATTTACCCCAATGCACTATGTCTGTTTATAAATGTTATTAGCAGTCGAAATAACACGTTCATTTTGATGAATTCTAGAAAAAAAAAGTGAACAGAATTTGCACAGTGCAGAACACAAGCGCAAAGTTGCCTGAATGTTGCCTGTAATGTAAACATTCTCTGCAGGATTAACACTGCATTGGCTCTCTGTTGTTTGCATCTACCTGTCTACCCCACATGTCGTTTGACACTAAATTCACCATTAAAATTGCTTGACAGCCCTAGTTATCATCATATACTGTTATGTTAACAAGATAGTAGGCCAACGCTGTGTAATGCTCCGCATATACAGTATTATTATACAATAACATTTTGATCCTTCCTGAGATCTTTGTCAGGTTTTGAAACCTAAGCATCTCAACCGACCTTGCATTTTGTATGAGTTCAGATTTGTTATTTTGTAACTACATAGTTCTAATCCCATTGTGTGCAACGTACATAGACAGTTCCACAAATTTGCTGTGATAACATGCTGAGCCGACTCAGACTTACTGTACCTGGGTGTCTTTTCCTCAGGTGGCGTTCCTACCCCTTCTGCACTAGGCTCCAAGGACACACACTCCACAGCTACACCGACTGCTCCTGGTGACCCTGCTGGTGACGAAGCAGCTGTGTAGAATAGGACACCGCACACATGGGACATCAGCACCACTGTATTTAGTCATCTTAACGTCCTTAAGTCCTTCCTTTAATGGGTCAATTGTCTCCTACCTTTCTCTCCTGGGGGACTGGATCGTCCGCCTCCCTGTTGTCTCTGCAGGTGTTCCTTATAGCAGACAGAGCACATGCCATTGGTGCGGGGGTTACCATAGAAACCGCATCCCATAGTGCAAAGCATTGGCACTTGTGTCTGATTGGTCTCCTGAGCCATAGTCTCTGATAAAAGGGGTAGGGGGATGGGACAGGACCTTCCTGAAAATAAGGATGAAAAAGTTAGTCAGCAGTTTCATTTCATTAATAGTTGTGAACAAAATAGGTTAGTTAAAAGAACTTGAAGGCAGCATTGGATCATTAATGAGGGGATGAAGTAAAATGAATGGAGGATGGTTGACTGTTATTTACATACTTAACAACGGATTGAAATGTAAATATAGACTTACAATAATATTACTACCAAGATACAAATTAAAATCTCCATTAGCTGATCACATTAAGGCGTTGTTTGATTGTTATTACCTAACAGACAGATGATCATGGTTTCCAGGTACAGTAGTCATTGAACTGTCACAACTACCAAGAGCACTGCAGGGCAATGAAAACAATAGCCAGCGACCTAATACCAGAGACAATCACATTGCAATGCTATTAACTAGTCTGTTATGTTATCTGAAAACTGGCTAGTTACTCTGGGCTACCCTACCCCACAGATGAACATGATTTGATACGGACAAGTTCAAAACAAAAATTAAACGCTAATAAATACCTTCACATTGACACAAACACGATAAACTAAACAAAAGAGGTGGTGATGATGAATAAAGCTGCGTTAGCTTTCTGGCGAGCAGGCTTAGCAAGTTAGAGCAGTCAGCCAGTTTAAGGTGGTCCCCAGAAAAAAACATAGCCTGGCTAAAAGCAAACTCTACGGTAGAGGTTAGCCGAAAGGGCTATTCTGCCGATTTGTTGTCACTACCAATGAAAACGATACAAAAACAATACAAATATCCAAATACATTGATTGCGCGTATTCAGTGAAAAATAAAGCAACTTGACTAAAAGTAAAATGCCATTATTTTCACACAAAAAGTCCGGTCTATTAAAAAAAATCGAATGAATATGGTTGGCTAGCTAAAGGTAGCTAGATAGCTAACATAATCAGCTAGGCACATATAGCGCTTCCGATAGCGTGCAAGCTGGTTTAAATTAGCTAGATAAAGCGTGTTTATTTAACATGTATTGGTGTAAAAATAATACCTGAAATACCAAGTGCCGAGGACTGTCGACGACCTTGCTCTTCAGATTTGTATAAGTTATATGTCCCCCTCAGTGCAGGCGGCCCCGTCACCAGCGCTAGCTCCCGACATTCGGAACAACCAGTATGACGTCAGCCTAAGCAACAATTCTTTTAACGTTCCGTCCGACTCTACCTGCCCAAGTTTCAACTAATAATGTAGAATTACAGTGGCGTATGGACATGACACATCATTATTTTAAATAACAACTTTAGTGAGGAAACCTATGTAATGTTTCAGGGGAGATCACTTGCATTCCATTGTAGAAACATGTAACGCAGCAAGTGTCCGTGAGAGAAATAAATGAGCACTCTTAAACCCATCAGTGTCAATCAATAAGCATGAGAAGTCATTTAAATTATTTTAATAAGTTGATTTTAATAGTTTAGTGTTGTTCATGTTAATTACATGGTATATAATACATTGATTATCTTTGACAGATTTGTTTCCAAAATTTGTAAAGTGCCATATTTCAGTTTTAGCTTGTTGAAAAGGGTTTAACACTTTACTAACATGCATTCTTAAGTGCATAGTAATAACTGCTGCCACATTATGAGACAAAATCACACATATATCTAAAGCTCTCTCATTATGGTGAGTAGGTGCATTTGGAAACAATAAAGTCCAATAATCTCCCAACACAACATAAGCCCACTGAGATACAGAACATGATTTATTTATGTGGGTCAACCATTTTTGCCTGGTCTCCCTCCCCTCTTTCTCTGAGCTGTGGGGCAAAGGGCCCCACTAACCAGTTAAGTGGGATGTTGTTAAGAAGGTAATCCATCACACCATCCAAAGACTGCTTCACCTGAAAAAAGATATTAATAGATTGATCACCACCACACAATAAATACAGTATTTATAAATCAGACACACACACACACACACACACAGACAAGAAGTACAACAATTCATATGTAATATTCTAAATGCACTGCTTTAAAAAGAAGTGAGTACTTGAGTTATATGTCGCCGGCTCTGTTCTAGGAGGACGGGCGTCAAAGCAGTGGTACTGCCCAGTGAGGAGTGCAGTTCTTCAGCTGAATTGCGAGCGCTGGCCAGCTGGTCCTGGACCACACCTGGAAGACCCTGGGTACTAGACACCACGTCAGAACATGCTGACCGTAGCTGGCCGCTGAAGCTTCGCACCATGGAGAGTGTTTGCAATTCCAGCTGCTGCAAACAAAAGATAGACATCAAAATGTAGGCACACAGTACAGTACACATCTCACTGCTTATGCTCCAACCACAACAGTACATGTGGCTCTGGGGATGGGAGGGTGTTGTGTAATGACGTCAGCCTGGAGAGGGAGTAGAGAAGAGTGACAACCACTCAGGTGTATTAATGTAGCACACACGTTTAAAACCATGGTGTGTTCATTATTTAGTACCAGTACCAAATGTCGCTTTTATTAACATTTTCCATCTCATTCTGCAGTCTCATTATGATATGAAATGCCTGAAATTCAAAATTGGAATATGTTGACCTAGCCATTATGGACATATCCAGGATATCCTTCAATTGGAACAGTGCGCTATGTATGCACTGACAGACGTGGATGTAGAGCCACGATGGTTCTACCACCATCTTGTGCAAATGTACTGATGAAACAACAATCTACAGCAGCAAAAAACACCATCGCTTTGTTGTTGTTAGCCATGTGAACCGTGTTCAACCATATAGGCTGTTCACTATATGAACAGCCCATCTCCTCCCTGCTTTGTAACCTGCTGTTCAGTCTACTGCTGTTGGCATTCATTGAACATGTAGCAAAGGTTCCACCATCCTGAACGCAGGGAATATCTTCCGCTGGTTCAGACCAGCCACAATATTTCTTCCCATCTTCCACAGTATTCCTTTAAATTCATGGTGAGGTAATAAAATGTGGGTAAGTTGGGAATGGTTATAGATGATATTTTATTACATTTGCTGATTGAGCCTCAATTTCTGTTCTACACCAAATATCTTTACCTTAGTCTCATCTTTATCACCGTCCACCTCTGCTTCCACCTGTTCAGCCTCAGGCTGCTTCTCCCTCCACTCCTTCCACAGCTGGTGCAGCTTCTCTGAGGCGGCTCGTACTTTGGTACTGGCTGTGTCTCGAGTAGCGCGGGTGCCCTCCACCAGGTCCAGAGTACTGGAGATTTGAGCCATTGCAGAGTAGGTGGTGTCCCTGGCATGGCGTGCCCTGAACAGGGAGTGATGGAGGGCTCGCTCCTGTACCTTGGCAGAGAGCTTTCCCAGACGGACGAAGTAGCTAGGACTGGACGTTGGGGTAGACGGCTCGTCTGTGGCCGGCTCTGACAGGGCAGCTGAAAGGAAAAGGACAAATGACTACTAATCAATGCCACTCCATGCACTAGGAATTAACTAGTGTTAACTGTTTCTGGTAGGTTAAATAATCAAATGTATCATGAAAGGTGTATGAAAGTCTTATGGACAGTGAACTTCATTGCTGTTCCACCATGATACAGTCATACCACTAAACTAGACTTCTCTACAGAGTATTAATGCTGTAATGAAATACAGCAGGTTGCAACAAAAAAGCATCATCACAGAAGCAGGTGTCAAAAGTGTGTGTGCTGGATATTGTAGCTGCTTCATGGGCCATGTTAACAGATGGGGTGTTCAGTTACATTTCCTGCCTTCCTCTGCTGTAAACCCCCTGAACCGTTCATGCGTTCACTTGTGATAGTCGCTGGGAATTTAACACTAGCACTACTAGCTACTAACCCAGTTCCCTCTCACTGAGAGGTAGGTTGTGTTCAACCCAGTTTTCAGACTGGCTGAGGGCCAAGCCCACTCCACTGCTGACCATCTGGCCCACGCGGGTACTCAGGACTGTACTGATGCCCCCGCTGACGGCTGCCCTGGTCATCTCCATGCCCCCCTTTACGGCCTCCATCATAGCGCCAGTCATGGCATCTTTAGCCCCCGCTACAGACTGGCATACCATGCCCACTGTGTCTGACACCAGCTGGGGAAGAAGGAAGACAGAGAACTGTGCTTGAGCAAAGTGGACAACATGGGTGCTACCGTGACAACAGTGTTTTTCAAACCGAGTAAACACAAAGAATCACTGACAGACATTTTGAGACACCAGTGAGTGTCTATTAAATATGGTAATGTTGGAATACTAAGTTAAAAAATAAAAGTGCAAAGAATAATTTGCATGAATAATGTTCACAATATTAAATGGGCTTTGATCTGCTCCCATGGACAGTATTGTGCGTAGTGTGTGCAGTATCTGTCTGACCTTGTCGGCTGGCTGCTGAAGGATAGGCATCTTCTCCATCTTGTCAAGTCCCATCATTGCATAGTCGTTTACTGTAGCAACTGAAATTAAGAACATGAAACACTGTACATTGAAACACCACCACAGCATTTAAAACCAATAATCCATAGTCGTCATACAAACCATATAGTATGTACACTGAGAAAAAGATTAAACCATTTTACTGCTCTTAGCAGATTTAAACAAGACAGAAAATGACAAGATACATCTGTAATTAAATACCATGTTTTCCAGCCAGAAATGTCAGCTTTGATTTTTTTTATTCTTAATGCAGTTTATAAAACGTATTTGTAGTCTATGAATGCCTCACAATAATTGTAGTCTAGATGTCACTGTAGGACAAAACAACTTGAAAATTATCAAAACAATTCATGAAACCACATTTATTAGCGGAGGTGGTCTCTGGTTAGTAGAACCTACTTTGTGGTTCCAGCATGTCCAAGAGGGGTTTGGACCCTGTGCTAGCAGCAGCTCCCAAGGTTCGAACACCACTCTCTGCAACATCCATCACTCCCTTGAACAAGGGCACATTGTCCTTGGTTGTACTGTAGGCACTGGAGACCGCACCATAAGCTGAACTAACCAGGGGCAGGTTGGTTACTCTGGACATAAGATTCTGGGAAGAAAATACAGCCAAGGAAACCACTCAAACTCTGAGCATCTTTGTAGAAACAAAGAAATTCCAACTCTTTTATGAGTATTCACTGTAAAATAAATATACCCACCAAAATAAATAAATAAATAAATACAAATTAATAAATACTAAATCCTCAATGTTTTTCGACTTCCCAACGTTCTGAAGGCTAACATTAGCATATTATATGCTCCAGTAGTGTAATGCGTACAGACATCTCGATCACAGCAGGCCACAGTTCTCGCTACCTGCTGGTCTCCATTAGCTGGCTGTACCACTGCAGCCCTGGTCTCATTAGTCTCCATGCTGTCTGCCATCGTGACTCACTGCCTTCACTCTCTGATGGGGGACATGGAGTGACAGAAGGAGAGAGAGAGATTCACCTCACAGTGCAAGTGCTTATCCTGCTGAAGTAGAACAACATTTGGCCCTTGTCAGTTTACAAGACCGGAATCCTGGCGTTCTTTCTGGCGGGGGAGGGGAGTGGTGTATTGCGAAGTTGGAGCCTGTCACTTGTGTTATCTAGACGGTTGAGAAATCATGCCCATTTCATTTGTCAAAGGTTCTGATGCAATAACGATGCAACTCCACTAGAAAAGGCAAGGCACCATAGCCTATAATTTAGGATGCTAGACTGTGTCAAACTTGTGGCTCTTCAATCTCTAAATGAATCCACAGTAGAGTTGATACATTTTTTAAATGGAAATGAAGGTGTACCATTGTTTTTTGTACTTCTAGATGGGGTTACTAGCTATACTGTGTCCCCTTCTATCTAGGCTTCCACAGGGAGACGCCGCTGTGGCCCAGAACAGGGTTGTGTTTGTAGTTCGGTCAACCTGTCAAAAACCTTTACCCCTGCAGCAGGAGAATGTTTAGTTTCCTGCTGGAGCTCACACCTGTGTATCACACATCCATCTTTGTTATTTCAACTGACAGAGAGAGAAAAGTGAAGCACCTGTGCCCATATCAGCCATCCCCACCCATCTAAGCAATATTGGAACTCACTGGGTGAGGATGCATCAAAGCTCCCATAGAGTCAGGATGTGATTGGTGGGAAAGGCTGCTTTCCTTAATATTAATTATAGAAATACATTGGCCTGCATGACACAGTCCTTGTGACGGGCAAATTCAATTATTTAAGATGTAATTTTACAAGAAAAACGTTCTTAAGAAATAGCTCAACTGCTGGTCAACAAAATCAATTTTCAAGGTTAGGAATGCCAAACTATTGATAATAATACAATAAAAAGACTGTATACTGTAGACCTTTGGTTACGTTACTGTACGTTTATCTAAGAAGCAAGATATCCACATGTTAACAACACAAGAGCAAAGTCTATGCTCTGATAAAAATATATTACAAAAAGATAACATTTAGTGACATTACAGTATTGTATAGATATGTTTAATTAGTAAATTAGACAATTAATATCTAATACAATATAGGAGAGGTTCACTTCACTGCAAAATGACTGATATATCAATTAAAGAAATACAGGTAACCTAAAAGTTGTCTAGCACGATCAGGGAAAGGCCACTGGTTAATAGCCTACAAGATTTACAGACAGATTATCAAGATGTCAATTAATTGGTTAAACTTCAGACAGGCAGAAAAACAAACGAAATCAATACATTAAAAAAACAGGCGTAAATATGGCTTTACAAACAGACATTGGTGATTTATTCACAGCAAATAACCAAAAAAAGTATTCTCTTCTCTATGTCATTTCCTTTCTCTAGTTAGACCATCATCGCGATACATAGTTTACTTGTTCAAAAGCTTACGAGTAAGCAGTGATAATCGTTAGCTAGCTCTGTCCACTTTGTTACTATTGCCTAAATGATATGTCGAAATAGTCGAAAGTTAAATACTAAAGATAATCCAGACCTGTCAAAATCTGCCACTGGTCGCACTGGAACGCCTTTTCGGTCCTCTCGGGCCCTGCAAAGATTCAATAGTCTCGAACAAGGCCCTCTTTCTACACAACAACTGGGCAATACAGTCTGCGGGCGGGGCAGTTAGACTGTTAAGAACCAATCACATCACCGACATACAGAAGCGAAAGTATAACTTTTACCTATATACGTTTGAAACAATAAACATAGCTATCTCAGGGCTATCTCAAGAAAAAATATCATAGGCTAAAATGACGTTGAATATGTGTATTAATCTGAACTGTCACGAAATCAAATGCCAAGACATAGTGATCCAGTCAGTGCCACACATGTAGTAGGATATTTGCACTTTTCAGATGAAAGTTTGTTGCTGCAATTGATGACTTTGACCGCTAGAGGACACTCATCACCCACGAAGGCATTTCCCGCAACCTCGCCTACGCAGAGTTGAATTTTCACTCAAAATGTTAACCTTTTTGACGCATAGAGCGAGGCACATACGTTTTTCAAATTATAAACATATAATATATGTTATATTTATAATACAATCTGCATAATCTATACCAATAGTAGGGCATTAACAAGATTATTATTTTTCCTTCGAAACTAGCTGTTACATAGCTTTTTTCAACTTTACACTTTACTCAACATTAGCCTATTAGGCATATCACAATGTCATTTCTGGTGGTTTCTAAAATAAATACAAAATAATGCCAACATTAGAATTCTAGGCAGTTTTTTCTTTGTCAAATTGCACATTTATAAGATATAATGAGTTAATAATATAATCAATTTTCAGTCAGTTATCACTATCAGACCTTCACTGAATAGGATCTGCTGTGGTTTAGCC
>JAODUH010079673.1:0-15473 GCA_027564835.1 Typhlichthys subterraneus
GTTGTCACATGAAAAGATATTCTCACATATTTGCAAATATGTGAGGGGTGTACTCACTTTTGTGAGATACTGTATATATATATTAATACATATATCCTGTTGACATTGACATTCACACTGAAATAATGCCAAGTGCTGCAAGACGTTTTTTTTGTAACCTAGAAACAAAAAGCGCTTGAGAGAAGCACTCTGGAATTATACTGAAAATAAGGTAATGACCGCTCTGTGCTAAAAACGCATTTGGTGGGCACAGGCCCTTAATGGTGTACTCACAGATGTGCAAATTGCCCTTGCCATCAAAACTGAAATACCAGTTTACAATGATAGAGGCTAGATTATGGACCTAATGCTGATGAAATCTTACATACATTACACTTTTCCTCTTTAGCCTGTAGAACATGATGGCTGTTTGCCCATGCGTTAGACTGAGCTGAGGCGGAACCGGCATATTTTTCTCGCCTGGAGTCTATTGTTTCCGCCTCGCCTTGCGTTTTTGAAACGCTTTTTACATACGTCGTAGAAGCAGGTAAAACACATATATTCATTTAAACGGGTTGCTTGTTTCTTAAAGCCCCACCCACACAATTTCCTTGATTTGACAGTTGTTAGGTCCTAAAAATGTTACTTTGTTGCTCGCCTGAATTGTCATAATGTTGTGATTATACATTTACTGAGCAAGCATAATATCAGGTTAATATACTGCATGATCCATGCAGTGTGCAAAGTGAGTAGGCTATCATGACCAACTGACAGAGAGTGCTGGTGGGTGGGGAGAATATTATCTCCCCCCTCCCCCAAACTGTGATTTCAAACTGAACTAGGGATGCCCTGGCCAGAACTAAGGGGCCGGGCCATCCCGGGCCTTAGCGAAATTCAAACATTGATAGGTGATCCCTGTGCCGTGTTTCTAACAACAATTTCTAACAGACTTAACTTGAAAAAGACCTCTGCTGTAGTGTACAGGGCTGTTTTAAGCAACTGAGAAAGTCGAGGAATGGCACACTCTTAAGGCGAGGTTACAATCCGTTCACACACAGGCCATAAAAAAAATGTAGTGCACCTGTAAACTTTTGAATTACATTTAGATGTCAATTAGATGATAGTCTATACACATACACAACTGACTACTACTGTATACAAGCATTTAGTGGCGCTTGAACACACCCTCCCGCCCTCACCAGTGGTATGTCTTTGGTGACTGACTGGTGAGCTGGCACTGTGAATTCCAAGTGGGCATGGCTTCCCTGCAGTCCACAAGTCAGAACACTTAACTGCAAGCTGATACTCAAGTTGGTATGTAAGTTGTACATAAATCACAACAATGGTCATTTCATAAATAGTTACAATACGGTTATATCATTCCAGTTAATGCAATCTCGGAATCCAATGATTACTGGTCTGATGACACTTTTGAATTTGGGGAATGCCTATAAACAGGTACAGTCACGGTATATGAATATGCGGTATATGCAGATATGTTTATCAAAAAAATTTACTCAAAAAGTAAATCGCCTTGTCTATTCTTTTCCAAAATTGTATTTGGGCCAATGTGTTCCGCCTGTTTTGCTCTCCACAAGGACTCTTTACAGAGTAGTCCAGTGCTCCAGTATACCAGGGGAACCAGACCTGAGTAACCACAGCTTCCAGGAGGTAGACTCTGACGTCTTGCCTGGACTTCAGAACCAACTGGCATCTAAACCGACCAGATGAGCTCGCCTGGAACCGCAAAGGGACGTCAACACACTCCGAGGCTAAGATATATGAGAACACACACAAAGTGGTGAGATTATTTCACGTTAGGTGACTCATGGTGAATGAATTACATTCATACAGAAAATTATATAGGATTTTCATACAAATTTATTAGCAACAGCTTTGTGTGTGCGCGTGTGTGGATGTGTGTGTGTGTACCTGTAAGGTTGTCCTGTGGCATGTGTGTGTCAGGTTTTACAGGCAGGGTCACAGTCTGAGGTAAATGGAAGTGTTCAGGCATAGTAGCCTCCACAGTATACTTAACCCCCTCATTACCACTTGCCAACTATCATGAGGGTCCAGAGGAGGGGTCACAGCCAATCAGAGAGAGGGAGAAAAAATGTGCCAAATTACTTTATTTCAGGTGACATAATGGAAAGTCAAACAACAAATCAATCAAGAGACATTTCTTGAAGCCTTCAACATTTTTCTGAAAATTTTAAACATAAAACCCAATGTTAAAACTACATTCACAAATGGTAAATGTTAAATGCACAATTGATTAATTCATCAAAACAGACTGCACTGTTCTCAAACTCAAACAATGTCAGATTATACCACAGCCAGTCCAAATTAAAACACTACTAAGCATTCTTTACACACAAGGTAAAAAAATTGAAAACAGTATTCAGGGCATGCAGCTCCAAAAATGTTTAATGACAAAACATTGAATTACAATATTATAAATGTGCAATCAAACGGATTCATAAGGCCTCGGCATCACGTCTTTGCGCTGGGTCAGCCCAAAGGACTTCATTTACATCACAGGCAATGTTGTCCCTAGCCAGACAATGGGGAAAAACCCTATAGTGTGCCGGATCCAGCCTTGGCAAGACTCTACTGTATATGTCACCACAGGCAAATTCCATGGCCTGTGGGAGACTTTCCCTGGTATAAGGTCGGTATAAGGTTGTCGGTCATATACTGTATACATATAATGACATCTATTTCTATCAATCTACAACAACCTGTGCACTCTGAATGGTCTTATATTGGTTTCATCGCATCATTAGCAACATGTGTGATCAATTTTGAGCCATTATGTTAAAGTTGTGAGATCTGTGTGTTTGACTTGTGTGAGTTGTGTTTGACTTCTGACACCTGTTGTTACCATTATGCATCACAAGTGCATCACATTCCATAAAGTGTTTTAGTGAGTGAGAATGTATTTAAAGTTTTGCAAAAAGACTCATGTAGATCTGCTAATTGTGTCTAACTAGGTGAAAAGGGTTTATGGTTTTGCCAAATGAGTGATTGATTCAATAAATGAGTTCAGGCCATTGAGCATTTGGTTCATTGGGTTTTAGTGTTTAGTGTAGTAATTGAGAAAAACTGTAATCAGCAGTCCCATAGCTCATTTTCAAGTGCAGCAGTATATTTTACATATTGTCTTTTATAAATAGTCAAGTCATTTTGAATGCATATTTAATGCCCTTAACCAGGATGACTGGAGTAGTATTGTATCTATCTAATGTTATGCATAGAGGACAAGGAAAGCTCTACTACATGTGCTGTTGTACCTGTTTGTTAGTGCTGCTGTACATAAGGCCTAGTCTCTTGCCTTCCTCAGGACCCAGGGTGGCCAAGACTCGCTCCCGTGCCACGTTGACCACGGGCACACACACCACTGCATCGCACACCTGCCCGGCCCTGCAGTGCATGCTCAACACAGAGTCTGCTTGAGTGGATAAACACACACACACAAAACAGCATCAGCAGTAATCAGCCTGGTCTAATGACGCTTGATGTTTATTTATTCATCCATCTCCTACAGACTATAGCGGTCAGTCATAATGAGGGTTCATAATACAGTAACCAACAAGCACAGCAGTGGCCACCAACACACTGACTGGAAATGGGATGTTGTTAGCAGTGCTCCTACCAGAACCTTCCTGGGGGGTTGCAATGTGAAGACCTGGCCTGGCTGTGAGACTAGAGGGCAGAGGCAGCTGTGCTGTGGCCTTCACCAGATATACCATGTCTCCAACCTCCAGGAACACACACACACGCACCCGCACACACAGACACACATACCGGTGATGTGAGCAGTCACATGATTACCAGCACATACTGTGAAAAGCCCTCCAAATACAGACACACACACACACACACAGCCACCAACCTGTGGACAGACCAGCAGCACAGAGCAATACTTGGTGCCCAGGAGTAAGGGGAGGTACTGGAGCTCTAGTATCTCTGTCTGGCCTGGCTTCAGACAAACGCTCCTCACCTTGCTGAAAAACTCACCGTCTAGACACACACAGTGGCGCAGGAGATGTTTTTTAGGTGGGGGGGATGAAAGTGTGAAATATCTCAAATGTTAAACCTGTACAACTATGCTTTTAGTTATTAAAACCAAATATAACACCAGAGTGAACTCTATCCCATCCGGGACCTGAACCCCGCTCCCTCGCGCGAAGGGGAAACACATTACAAGGTCACCACCAGAAACGTATTATAAATAGCACCATCGCATGTATTTAAGTATTTGAGATTTACGTAATTTATGGCTGCAGCGTAACTGTCTTGACATCGTTACACATGGTTATGCACAGGGGAATTGTCAAGCTTTTAGGAGAATTGACGAAATGGTGCACGGTTTAGACTACACATGGGTTTACATCTTAAAAGTTTAAGAGTGGGGTGTATTATTTTTTCGCTTTCTGAAGCCAAAAAAGCAAGAGGAGACATAAACACAAGAACAGGACATCAAAGGGATGGAATCTGATGATCCAAGACGAAAACTAATTTTACTGTATGGTTTCGTGTTGTGCGATTATGAGATCCATATCGATGTGAGACAAATCCTGGTGCGCTAAACAAATGTCTAAAGCACGCCAAGATAATGAAAACTATAGGAAGTCATAACTGAACATTATCTTAAAATACAACAATGTAGGTTGACCGACCCTGTTCCTGTAGTCTAGCCTACATGTTTGTCTTTCACATGAATTGTCAAGATTGTGCATTGAGACTGGTGGAATTATAAAATACTATAGCTCTCAAAATCATTTTGTAGATCTGTCTGCTTCTCTCTGATATTTCAGAACTATTATTTGAAAAATGTGCTATTATTTCCTTTTGAATATATCTAACTGTTATCAAACACCATTAGCCTACATGCCAGGTTCAAATAGCTTACTTTACAGGCATGCCTATAGCAACAACCAAGGAGGGTGGGGCATTGAATAGTGAACAATAGTAGACTTGCCAATGCTAGTAGCCTTATGATGGTCATCAAAGTAAAATAAACAAAGGCCAATAAACAAATGTAACTCGAGTTATGCTACATCGGACATATTTAAAAAAATAAAATAAAATTCAAAATTTAAATTTTAAATCTCAAAAGTGGGGGGGATGATTTTGTTCTTTAAAAAAACTTGTGGGGATGTATCCCTTTCCCCCTACTGCACCCCTGCACCCACAAACACACACACACACACACACAGTGCTATGTAAGTCGCTCATTCTCAACAGATATGGGAGAACATGTGTGTGTGTGTATAGTATACAGAGCGTGTATAGTACTGACTACAATCAGTGCTCATTGCAGTTATTTCGTCCTCAGAGCTGCTGTCAGAATTCCTCTCCTGGGAAATTGGGCTGAGAGAGAAAGAGAGGGGGGTGGAGGAAGATGTAGAGAGAAAGAGTGAGGGAGAGAGAACCAGAAATGATCCCAGTTCTGCTTCAGACTCCTCCCATCAACAAGCCACTTAAAGGACAGATGAAGGCCTTGCTCAGACACGCTGAAAGAGACTCTCACCCCCCCACTGTGAAGCTGAGACCTGAAATTGACCTATTCAAACTCACTGGGATAATGCAATATGCTTCTCAAGGAAGTACCATAATTTTTGTACATTATGGTGCTTTGTGGGGATGAATGTGTTCTGGTAGTCCATTGAACCCGCACAGTGTGGTGGAATGTTCACCATAGTGCACTAAATAATGGACTCACAGTAATGTGTTGGCTGCTCAATGAAATAACACAGTAGAGGGCCTCAAACTGGCAGTGTTCCTTTAAGGTTTTATCACAGTTACAGTAAAGATATAAGATATTAGACCTCGCCGTCACTGCTCGCAGTCGGGAGCACTTCCGAGTCTAAATTTAAAAAGTTAATATGCTAACGTAAATTGCCATGGTAACATTTCCCGCTGAGTGATCCTGCACCTGTGGTGTATTATATATGCACTGGAGCACTAGCTTGCATGTATCAAAATGCTTACTTTGACTAGTTAGCGATCTCGAAATTGGAATATGTTCCTTTGACAAAACCGGTTTGCAACATATGTGTTAATCGCGGACTGTGGTAGGGGAGGAATATTGAAAACTCAACTCATTTCTCAAATATAGAAAATCTGACCCAGTCCTTATATAGTCATCGGAACCTAAGAAAATTACGTACGTCTGGCAAGGTCTATTGTATTTGAATCAAAGCAGGGTGTGTGCATATGTTACCTGGTTTTGGGCGAGACCTGCTGCAGAAGGCGCTCTTGTGTTCTGTCAAGCTCAAGTGGGTTGGACCTGGACGCTACTAGCACCACCCTATCAAACACACATGAACGCTAATGCTAAAGATTGTGCAGAAATAAGCACATGTTCTGAGTTTGTCACTGAAAAAATTATATTAACCAAGCAGCCAAATCTGAATGAAAGAAAAAAGTATATAAAATAACATTTAAATATCGCCTGTCACTGGTACTTTGCTGCTGTTGTCAGAGTCTCTTGATAGTTTCCTGTATTGGATATTTTTGTCTTGACATTTGGTTTATATATTTTCTTTTGGAAAGAAGAATTGACTACATAAAGTCTATTGTATTGTCCTGTAGTCTATTGTCGGATGGCACACACATTGATTTGAACAAGAGGATGCCTATGGTAGGCTACTATATGGCATGGTTATTTGAAAGTGTGCTTTCAAGTAACACACATTGGCCCTCATTCAACAATCTATTGTAGAAACCAGCACAGATCTAAGCTCAAAAACATTCACTTGTGATTTATGAAACCATTCGTATCTTGCCAAATAAGCATAAGAATGAGTTTGATAAATGTGGCGGTGCAAAATAATTGTCATTTGAATACCACACCCTTAAATATGCTAGATTTAGAGGTCTCGCCCCTAGAGTTTACAACATAGAGATTCAAAATTCGTTTAAGAGTGACTTCTCTGACCGGCGTGTTTTTCTTACAAGGGCAAGAGGGGCATAGCCCAACCTGGTGGCAACATAACGAACTGCAAACAAATTATAGAGAATTAGAATATAAATCTAACCTATCTTCATGAATTACATCATTTGAATTACAATTTTAGTTCATGTTATTCTTGCTTCTGCCATGCTGCTTGTCTGCATTTGTTCTCTTTTATTTCTGTCTTGTTTCCACAGCTACGGTGATGTAATTCGGGGTGGAGTCAAGATTCAAGATTCAAGATTCAATACTTTATTGCCATGCAACTTAGTTGCTAGGAATTTGCTGCAGTGTGCTCATTACAAACAATAACACAACACATATACAGTACATACAGTAAACACTTATCACAAGTACTCTTTTCTATCCCTCCTTAAGGTTGTACAAACAACCCCCCCACTTCACACACACACATACACACATCATTATAGTTATCTACAAAGTTAATAAGTTAGAAAAATAATAACTAAAAAAGTCTGCGGCACTCTGCATCTTTTATCAACAACATCATAAAAAGTGGCAGCGCAGCTGAAGCTCAGGCCGCTACTGACTCATTCCCCAAAATACAGTAGGTTACTGTAAGTAGTTTGTAAGTGCTATAGGACACTTTGCCAAACATTGCATGATTGGGGCAGGATTGATTCAGGTTGATTCATTTAATGTTTGTATAGTCCTACTGTAGTTACTATTGAGGAAACGGGTTGTTTTGGATTTCATGGATCTTAATCTTTTACCTGAGGGGAGATGCACTAGTAATCGATTAACCGGGTGTGTAGGGTCTTGATAAATCTTCCAGCCCTTGTGCTGAATGCGAGTCACATAGATGTCTGATAAGGAGGTGAGTTCACGACTGATAGTTTTTGAGGCAATGTCAACTATTCTGTCCAGCTTCTGTTGAGCTGTGGAGTTGCTGTACCACACAGATATAGAAAAGGTAAGTACACTTTCTATCACAGCTCTGTAGAATAGCAGCAATCCCTCTCTAGAGAAACCAAACTTTTTGAGTTGACGTAAGTAAAATTGTCTCTGGTAGGCTTTTTTGATGATACAAAGCACATTGTCATCCCATTTCAGTGATGAGGAGATTGTTGTACCCAGAAACTTAAAATGATCCACCCTATCCACCTCTATCTCATTTATGATCATTTATGGCAGGGGAGCCTTTCTGTTCTTACGAAAGTCTACGATCAACTCTTTCGTCTTAGAGATGTTCAGCTCAAGGTGGTGAAGATGACACCAATCCACCAAGGACAATACCTCATTTCTGTAGGCTAATTCATTGTCTGATGAGATCAGCCCAACCACTGTTGAATCATTAGCAAACTTAAGCAGTTTCACTGATTTGCAGGTTGAAATGCAATCGTTTGTATACAGCGAATACAGCAGAAGTGAGAGTAAACAGCTTTGGGGGACCAGTGTTTATTTGCCGCTTCTTAGAAAGCCGGTTATTAATTTTGACCACTTGCGTCCTATGGTACAAGAAGTAAAAAATTTAAAAAATAAGAGATTGGTTAATGCCAAGTTGCCTTAACTTATCAAGGAGTTTGTTTGGTAGTATGGTATTAAAAGCTGAACGGAAGTCAACAAATAGGACTCGTGCGTAGCTGTCCGACCTCTCTAGGTGCTGCATGACTGAGTGAAGACAAAGGAATACAGCATCCTCTACAGACCTGTTCGCCCTCCTGTTAAACATGCATTGTGTATGCAGGTGTTATGCACATGCTCAGAGTGCTCAATGTCTGCCACACGAATTTGATGGTTCTGGGGATTAAAAATATTTTCCACACTCACAGCGTCATCTCATATTTCAAATTTGATTGGGTATGTTGTCTGTTTGGCGCGAAAACTAGAGTGATGAGCACCATTAAATCCAAAACATAATAACATAAGTGGATAAGTGGATTTTAAACTTGAGAACAGATTAGAAACTTTTAGTTTGCAGGAGAAATGGAGATAAATCGCAAGGGTGACCACCAGCCACGTGATATTGTTATCACTTTGTGCTGCAGCAGGAGCAGGGAATGGAATCGTCTGTATTTTTTTCTTTAATGAAGAAGTGCGACTAATATCTTCAATGAAGACGTGCGGCTACTATCGTGTCCGGCTAATTTTTGCTGCTTGGAAGGGTTGTTGCTGCCCATAAAGGAACAATAACAGGTACAAACTACTGGTCACGGCTGTGATTCCGTGTAACATTGGTGGCAGGTGCCGATGATATAGACAACTGTACAGTAAACATCCGTGCAACAGTTCGACATGCGCTATATATTTGTTAATAGGCATAGATTAGTAAGCAACAACAGGATGATCTGTTTGTTTACTTAATAATTTCTTTGGCTTTGCCATCACAAATAGTATCGCAATTGTTGGCAAGCAACACATAAATGTCCTGACTTACTAGCTGTACATAGGTTTACATGTTACTACAGGCCAGGTGATGTACTTGTCTTTGAGAAGCCTATCGATAACCTCGGACAGTCGCAATCGGCCAGATGGAACGAGGCACTGCATTTGTCAACACTGACGATATTTGCGGGATTATCCCTATTTTTAACCCTTTCTCTCTGCTTCCGACTGACCGAGCATATATTCTCACATTATTCTTATGATTTCATAGTTATACAAAATCAAATTGGTGTTTTGTTTCTGTGTGGGATATGTGTCATACCTGGTAACCCAGTAAAGAGGCAGAGGTGAGCATGGACAAACAACCCTGTGTCTGACATGTGTCGCATTCTGAAACCCATTATTTTTCACTGATAAACAATGGCTTTGCGCTGCGCCGAGCAAAGCGTTGTCTGTGCGCGTTGCAACCAGTTCGTGCTGCACTGCATGATTCCAACCTGTTACATAATGTGTTTAAGGGTGAACATTTGTGATTTAACAACTTTTAGTGTATCTAAAAAGAAGGGCTGGACTATATTACCTAAAATCACAGATACATTTAACATTGTACCTCAATTACGATTAATTAACGATTATTTTCCCTTTGTTTTGCTTTTGTTTGAGTTCTCCATTTGCTTCCATGCAGCTGTGTGGATGGGGTGGGGTCACGTGTAAAAGCAGGATAATTTAGTTTTGCTAACAAGGGGCTAAAACATTAAATAATAAAAGCTACAGGAGTCATAAATATTAGCTTAAAGTCAAATATACTAAGTCAATAATGTACTTACCCTGCTGTGTTATTAGGTTATTACTAGGTAGTAGTGTGTTGCAGGCATTTCGGTCTGTGATATTTCAGAACCATTGTTCCACAAATTGTCTTTGTATGTCTCACTGAGAGACATACAAAGACAATTACAAATAAATACAAGAGTTTACATATTGAGATATTTGCTTCGAAGCTGGAAGGAAGAAGGAAGCTATCTGGAAAGCTGTATAAGATCTACAAAGAGTAGATAGATTAACAGTAAGATCAGCTTGTTTTATATATTAGGTTGTCTGTCATGCATATAGGAGTCTGTTTTGCTCTGATAAAGGCTTAATGTGACGCCAGCAGAGCTGCAGTGTTACGAGCCAGTGACGTGAAGTTTAGATTTGATTTATGTCTGTCGTGGTTACTATTGATAGTAAGACTGCAGCATGTTTGTCAGTATACTTATGCCAGTGTCACACTACACGATTCTAGCCCAGTTTTCAGCAAGTTTTTTGAGCTCGCAGACAAAACCGCCAGCTCAGAGGGAAATCACAGCTCGCTCTCGTGAGCAACGATCATGTAGTGTGAATTGCTTACAACGCGAGCTGAGAATGTCGGCGACATGTCGGCGATGCAAGGCCTTACTGGATATTTAGCAGGTTAAATATCTGGACCTGTCAGCGAGTCTAAATCCTGTAGTATGAACGGTGTTGTGACAGCAGGGACGACCTACAGCCAATGAAAGCGCAATACAAGAACGATCGAGAAAAAAAGGGGGAGGAGTAATAGCCTTTGTAATAATTTGAACTGCTTGAAGAAACACGGAAAGATACTGGAATAATAGGCCTTTTTCACGCTGCCATTTTGAATAGGGGTCTAGGGTAAGGGTACTTCCGGGTAGCCAGAATTCCTATGGAGAATATAGGACCGTCTCTCTGATATTTTCAAGATTTGAAATCTGACGAAATACAGGCTGTAATAGGTTACTGAAACTGTGGACATATACAGCAAAACATAATGTGCTCAACAAGGATTTATATTTAATTTATTAATGTAATGTCAGCTAACTAGCAGCCACAGTAGAGCTATCTACTAAGAGATCGGAAATGTGAGATCACCTACTCTAATAGCTTGTAAATGCACTTCAATAAAGATGAAATTAGCAAACGTTTATTTGTCATTGTATTTTAATATTTATTCATGTTGGTAATTTTGGTTGGGCATATTCTTTTTGTAGCCTATACCTAGTTATTAGACCAGCGCCGTTACGAGCAGGGTGCTATAAATAGTAAGCCTTAAAGTAAGTAACCTAGGTATCGTAATGAGGCAAGCGGGTGCGCACTGAAAAAACCCAAAGTAATGTCTCAGTAAACCTACTTCCCGATACCTATAGTGACAGACATTAGCTGGTTTTAGCCTCTTGCTCTTCCCATAGTAATATTCTGTGTTGAATCGGAGTGATGCAGGACCGGGCAGAGGTTTGCATGCCACACAGAAGACCAGACTGTATTGTAGGCTATAGGTTAGTTAAACTAAAATTAAATAATCTGTATGATTTAAATAAATTACAAAAATGTGCATGTCCTAACCCCAGGGGTGGGTATGCATGCACTTTCAATCCTGTGTGGACTAAATAAACAATAAGATAAATAATGGACTCTAACTAGCAAATTAATTTGTAAAAGATTAAATATTGCAGTTTTTATATGTTGTTTGTGCCTAAAAAACATACTGTTGTGAATAGTGAATTGTCCATTCACAAGTAATGGACAAGATAGCTGACCAGAAGTAAATACACACAACCGTGGCATTGACCAGAAAAGATGGCATGTTTATGTGAAAAAGGCCTATTTAAGCCTTATTGCAGTCTATGGATTATTGCTGTGCCTGTCACGATTTCCAGAAAGGTGTCCGGGTCACAACAAAAAATAGCAATAACTCGCCATCACTTACGCTGATTTTAACCTAATACACTTTTATGTCCTCATGGTGTTAGGGGGAGGAGGTATAAGGCTGTGTTTTGGCAAGAATCTGGTGATACGATACGTATACAGGGGCCACGATTCGATATACTGCGATATATTGGGATACTGTAAGCAAGGCGATATATTGTGATTTCTAATTTGTGGAAAACTGTCATAGTTAAATACACTTATGTAAACTTGCTCAGATACTGCAGATGGAAATAAGCTTAAAGCTAAATCTGGTACCAAGCATCTTTCCTTTCTTTTGAGGTTAATATATTTTGTATATATACAAATATAGTAAATTTTTACAAATAAATTGAGTAAAAATAGAATAGATACACTATCGCACAACATAATATCACGATACTCAGGTGTATCGATATTTTCTTACACCCATAGAGAAAGCGCCAAGAATGGGTATATGCTAAGGCCATAGGGTGCCCTGTATGAGTTTGGCCAATAGCATGCTTAGCAATGATCAGCTGTGCAGTCTGGTCATTAATATTAGCTGGGCAATCATCTGATGATTGAGATTATAGCCGGGTGTAATGGTTCGGTGATGGCGGGCATCACCCTTCCACCACACTACCCGGTTTTCCGTTTACCCCTGAACACATCCTGGTCTCTTTCCCTTGTCTTGTGATTACCCACACCTGGTTTGAGTTGCCCTGATTGTCCACACTATATGTAGCCTTTCTGTTTCACCTTGTCTTTGTCAGTTATTGTTTGTTGTCCTGGTGAGTGTTGCTCTGTTTTCATTTATTAAAAGTACCTTTTTGTTTGAAACCCTGCGCCTGGTTCCTGCCCTTCTCCCATTACACCTGGCTTGACTTTGTGGCCTGCCTTAACTAATGCTATGATATGCTCAATTTTAATGGTTGAACTACACTTTTAACTACATAGTTCAGTGTTTTCACGTGTCTACAGGAATAGGTTGCTAGCATATATAATGTTTCCAAACACATGTTGGAATTTGCTTTACAAAATAATTAGCGTCATTCTTTTCTAGCTCTCTGTCTCTTCTCATTTGAATTGTTTTTGCAATTCAGTTATAGCACCCACAGGAACCCCAACTGCACAGAGAAAGACAAACCTGAAGTTGGCTTCTTTGACGAAAGCGTTGGTTAAGGGGAGTTGGAGCTGTTTCAGCTGGTAGCATGGAGATTTACATTTAATGACTTTCTACAGAGACAGCAAGAAGATATTTTTAGATGTTAGATTTTTTTACAATTGGATCTTGGAGACAAAAAGTTACATTTGGTTAGCAGAGTCAGTTAGTCATTCCTGTCATTCAATGTAATTCTGGCAACCTAAAGTATATTGAGGGTAAGGCATCTCCAGTCAATCACTCACTGCCAGTCTGTCAGCCAGTCTGTCAGTCAGTGTACTCACAGAAGGAGTGATTTGATTGATGCGGGTTTGCAGGGTAAAGGCAAGAGTATCTCCCCGTGGGCCAGTAGCAGAAGTGGACAGGAGTATAAGGATCGCCTCCGTGGGCCGAAGGAAGAAGCAGTTGTACTGCACTGTCAGCTCTGTGCCTGTTTCATCTTGGCTCCTGTGGAGGCACAGCACTAGCAAATAGACTACTCTATAATACAAGAACACACACACACTATGAAAAATCATACTTGGGGCGGATGGTGACAGCAGGTCCATTGGGGAAAGAGAACAGGTGGGCATCCTTTCCGAAGACGACGGCCTGGTATTTGATAGACTTAGAGGAGAGGCTTTTCACACACACCTACAGTACACACACACACACACAAATGTGGTCTTGACAGCTGCTGTCGATGTTTGGAGTATAAACATCTCTGTCCAGAAGCATGTGGCTTAGCCTCACTAAGCAAACTGTTGCTGGGTGTAATCCTGTTAGTGCGTGTGCATGTGCACTGGCGCCAATAATCCTGCTGATGTGGGTTTATGTGTATGTGGACCTGTTTGTGAGTGTGTAATGTGGGTGTTATCACAGCAGGACGGGTTTATCTACACAATTATGCGCAGCCCTGGTAATGTTCATGAATTTCATTTACAGGCCATGCATGTTAATTCACTTAAAGGTATAGTCAGCTATTGCAAGCTATTTGTAAGATAATACACGTTTTGCCAAAGTCAACATATATCTCCTCGCATTACGCTAGTTTACCGTTTTCTGTGAGTGTTGAAAAAAATATCTGGTACATAGACCTGGCTACGTAAACAGTAACATACTCAAAGGGGCGAACATCGCAACAAAGCCAAACATTTTAATGTGTGAGACAGTGCTGCTCACATATAGCTCGAAGGTAGCAAGCGTTCTTGAGAAGGACTGACCCTGCCTTTAAGACCAATATGTTCACACTGTGTCTGTGTGTGCGTGTGTGTTACCTGCTTTCTGAAGGTGTCGTGCAGGCCTCCAGACAGTGTGATGGTGCAGGTTGGGATATAGTGAGGCAGTCTCTCATACAGGTGAACACACAACAACAACATCTGCACCGGGGTAGGATCACACAGGTCTGTGGGCTGGACACAGAGAAGGTGATCTCAGTATCACTGCTCACAGCTTTGTTGCCTCCTGGCTAAAGCCCGTTGCACACTGCACGATGCGGAGATGATCCGGAGCTGAAGCGCACGCGTTTTCACGACCGTTTCTCCACTATGCTTTGCACACTGCCCCTCCGCCCACCAGCACTCTGTCAGTTAATTATGATCCTCATTGCACTGCATGGATTGTGCAGTATGAACACGATAGTATGCTTGCAGTTTAACATATTATGATACAATTCAGGCAACAAAGTTATATTTTTAGGACGTTTAACAACTGAGGAAATTGTAGTCATGGGGGTGTGGCAAAGAAACAAGCACGGTTTTCTTTTAAATTCATATTTGTAGTGTTTCACCTGCTTCTATGATGTACTTCCATTGCCCTCTATGTAAAAGCGCTTCAAAAACACGAGGCGGATAAAATAGACTCCCAGCAGGAAAAAAACCCGTTCTGTAGCTCCGAGCAATTTCTGCTATGTGTGAAAAGACTCACTGACTAATTGATTATTATTGGTAGAGGATGGACGTCCTTGAGCAAGACACCTAACCCTGACTGCTCCCGGTGGTTGGATGGTGCCTTGCATGGCTGACACCACCATCAGTATGTGAATGTGTGGCAATCCTTTACAGCGCTTTGACTGGCTCGTAGGTTGGGAAAAGGCTATATAAATGCAGTCCATCAAATATTTGTGGTCACTTAGAAATGTCCTTGTTTTTTAAAGAAAACTATTTATTTTGTCTACGGCAGATTCATTGTGGAATATATAGGCATACATTTTCAGCAACCATCACTCCTATGTTCCAATGACATGATGTTTTAGCTAACTAATGTTTATCACCAATCCTGTTTGTGATATTCATGGACAGGATATCGCGGCGTAGTCGTGGTGGGGAGGGGTTGCGGTTCGGT
>JAODUH010079684.1:0-15472 GCA_027564835.1 Typhlichthys subterraneus
TGTATTTATATATATGTGTATATATACATATGTGTGTGTGTGTGTATATGTGTGTGTGTGTATGTGTATGTATATATATATATATATGTGTGTATATATATATATAGTGGATTGGTCAGAGGAGAGAATATAATAAAGTTCTGATTAAGCCTGCGATAATGAATTTGTAAAGTTACTCACGGTAGTGTTACATTTGATCTATTTAAAATATGAACTAAGCTGTTGTTTTTGACTTGTTCTTGATGTACATAAACATACATTTATGACATACATAAACAAGTATGAGTAACTTGCTTTGCAGAACAACCATGTGTTTATTAATAATGTTATCATTGATGGTGTCGTGCACACTGCAAGAACAGAAAAACTGGACATGTGTCTGCTAAGATGACTGACAGCTGTTTGAATTACAGAGAAAGGGGGAAAAAAAGGGAATCTTTTAGTTTCAAATCATACAATATAGCTGCTGTCAGGTGTAATTTATGTTTTAATGGCATTCATTGTCAATCTGCTAATAGAGATATGTTACTTGTCTACCTGTGTGCAAGCAAAGCGAGTAAAATCAGAGCCCCACTCGTCAACGCGCGTGCATGTGTTTTATGGACCTGTGCACACAGCGTAGACATGTGCACGCGCGCACACACATGCACACTCACGGCCAGGAGGTGTTTGTTTCTCTTTTAAATGGGCGACGTGCCATATGTGTGGTCATTAGTCTAAAGAGCGTCCTTCAGCTCACCAGAGGACAACGTGTCAATGAGGAGATTAACAGGGCGGCCGCTACTCTCCGCGTTAGCCAAAGACCTTGAATTATAACAACTTTCACTTTGTTTCACTCCCATCTATTCCACGCAAAGCAACGCGCATCACAAGCGGCCGTGACTAACGTCTGGGGCTTTACCTCCCGTAAAAGAAGTGCAAGAGAAAATAAAATAAAACGACGGCACTGTTGCTGATGTGCTTTTGCTGACGAAGACGAGAGACTTGTCTACAATTGGCACTCGCAGAAAATGCACAATCAATTTGTTTTTCTTTAGCTGTGCCTCTGTTCATAACGAAGCAAGCCTTGCTCTTTGCTCCACTTACGGTTTTTAACCCCCATTAGACTGAGGTGCAATTGACACACTGTGGCATCCAGTAGCTACAGTAAATTGCCAATTTGGACCTTTATACTTGCTGGGCTGCCCTGGTGTCTGTTATGGGAGAGTCATTGTTTCAGTGCCTTGCTTCAGACGAGGCTGTTGTCAGCAGCAAGGTAAACACGCGTGCATGCACACATACACGCACACAGTCCACACATGCGCACACACACGCAATACAAGCACAAATGTGTAGCGCGCACACACACACACATGATATGCTTGTTTGTAAAGGACGTGCATACAGTAAGACACAAATATGCATATGTAAACACACAATGTAAAATCATGGAATCACGCTCCATCATGTGCACTCTCTCTCTCACAAACACACACACACAGAGAAGACACAGGGCCCTAGCTACCTGGGCCATGCTCGCCCTGAGCCTGTCAGTGTGTATGGACTGGCCCATTTATCATGTAATCTGGAGGGGGTGAACGGACGGGGCGCTATCAGCAATCTGCTATTGATCCACGCCCGAGGCCCTTGCTATTGTTCATCTGTAGCCCTCGACTGGCACCCGGCATTAATGAAAGAAGCTAAACAATGCATAGCAATCACCCCCCCGAACACCCCCAAACCACCCCACCCAAAAGCGTAGTTGGCTACCTCTGTCTATCCAAGGTTTGGCGGGGGAGGGGGGTGTGGGAGAGGAGACTGGAGAAGAAGAGAGAGGGGTGTCGGAGCGAAAGATGGGGAGAATGGGGAGTTTCTTTTGTTGTTGTTTTTTTTCCTCACAGTTGGCAGAAAAACTTTTTTGTTATTACATTTCAGCTGGAGAAGGTGCGCGCTGGCGGGGAGGAAAACACATTCATCATGTCAGAGATGGCTCATATCATCCCTGACCCTCCCCGGTGCTACGGCAACGTGGCAACGCTCCACATCTCCACAACGCCGATTGAACAATGCTCGATGGCGCCCCTGCCCCCTCTCAGGAAGTAGAGGTGCATTGCATGCGGTGCGTTCGTCCCACTGTTGCGTACTTAAACTATGAAATATTGTTAATGTACAGTATTATTTCACTATCTTGAGTATCTGGGCTTTGAGCGCTAATGTTGCTGAGGTCTGACAAACACACAGTAGTTGTTAGCCATTGTTGTGTTGTGTTGTGTTTAGTGTTGTGTTATGTTGTATTGTCCAATGGTGTTTCTTCAACCTGGTACAGTGGTACCTGAGAACACTCAAAGAAGTACTTCATCAGTTCATTGATAGCTGATCCACTGATTTTGCACTGGGAAGGTTATTTTGCACCTGCCACATACAGTAAGAGGCGTGTGGATCACCTGGACCAATCAGGACGAGAGCGGGATCTGGGCCATTTTCCAGTACTTCTTCTGTTCCCAGGCAGAGCAGAGGCGGATGTGTGGCTCCATTGTCTCGTTGCGATAGAAAAAGTATGCCAGGTGCTAAAGCAGGCCCGCAGGACACTGGCACTCATCTGTCGCTGCTGCCATCATAAAATAGAAACAGAAGAGCCGGCGAAAAGCCCTCACACACACACACACACACACACACAGAGACACACACAGACGCGCACAGACACACACACGCACACACAGATATACAGAGATGGCACACAATACAGAGACAAGAATGTCTTATTAAATATTCTAACATTTATACGCATGCAGTTATGAGGGCAGTTTTCAAGCAAACAACACTACCCCAGTTCAAACTGAGTGTTTGCGTGTGTGTCTGTGTCTGAGAGAGAGAGAGATATTGATAAAGCTAGGCGTGCATCAGTGCAAATGAGAAAGGTAATGAGAGACAAAGAGATTGTGTGTGTGTGTGTCTGTGTGTGCGTGCGTGCGTGACTTGGCGCCAGACACTTCAGTGGTCCACACACGGAGATCGCCCCACACTGGCAGAGAGAGGAACTGCCTCTGAGGGACACGGCAAAAAGGCGATGCAGGACAGAGAACACTGTTTATTTATTTTCTGTGATATCTGTTTTAGTCCTGCTCCCGTCTTACATCTCCTCTGGGCCACCAGTCACACTGTCTCATAAAGAAAGTGTGATAGCCCATATCTCTCTCTGTGTGTGTGTGTGTGCGTGTGTGTGTGTGTCTGGAGCGTTATGTCTCTCAGATGGAAAAGCATCGTGGCTTTAAGCATCGCATTGAAATCTCTGTCTCTCATAAAAAAATAAAATAGTGATTGCACATCACTTCCTTCCCCTCTCTCTCTCTCTCCCTCTCTCTCTCCCTCTCTCGCTCATAAAGAAGTGTGATTGCCCATAGCATCACCATCTGCCAGTGACTGGAAGGTGAACCATCACGGCCTCTAGTGGGAAGAATGACTGATGGACACACAAGGGTGTGTGGTGTGTGTGTGTGCGTTCGTGTGCGAGCGCGCGCATGTTATGTGTAAACTGTTCAGTGTTATTTTGCTCATTGGACAGGCTCTTGCACAAAGACACAGCAGTTGTTTGTAGTAAACTTTTGAATAACTTTGAACTAACCAGACTAGTGAACCAACCAGTGAACCAACCAGTTCACTTTGTGAATACACGATCCAGTGAATATTGTTTACAGTTTTTGCATTCTAATGGGCGTAGACCTCTGGTTAATTTTGAAACTATTGGACCAATCTGTTCTCAACTGTTTGTATTGCTTCATCTCACCAGCGTTTCCTAACATCAATGCCCTCAGCCAACCTACAGTTCCCTGGGTGGCTGTGTGAACGTTAAAGCAAACAGTTTCCACACTACAGTATATGCTCAGATAAAAATGAGCTGAGAACATTAGTCGGGCAGTCAGGCTAACTTGTTTTTGTACTTGTTACAGTAGCTCAGTTGTATTCACAATCAGTGTTGTGCATGTTACTCAGGAATTGTAATAAGTACTCCTTCTATTACTCTGGTAATTAGCCTACCACAAGCCTGGTTCAATTAGCCTACCACAAGTTTGCTAGGACCAGAAATCTTGTTCTTGTAACGCAGTAATGCAGCATTACTTGGACTAGTAATTGTAATATTAGTACTGTTTTGGAAAAAGTAATTAGTTACAGTGGTTTGCTGATGAAGTTCTTAGCTAGCTCTCCGGTGGGTCTAAAACACACACACATGAGGGCACACACACACACACACACACACCACCTCATAGTCAAACCTGGTTAGCGTGTGAGCCTCTTACATAATACCGTCACACCAGCTGCGTGCATATAGCCAGCGACAGGTGAGAAGGAACCTCAGTTAGCGAGACACTAACCACTACTACTTTAGACAGACAGACAGTTAGCTAGACAGTAATGCATTCAAACATCATGGCGAGCGTCAGATACGTAGACAGTGAGAAAGCCAGACAGCCAGACAGGCAAGCGAGTAAGTCAGAAAGACAGGTATCCTAACCCCCCCGCCCCCCGGGGCTTTACTCGAAGGTAAGCCGGGAGGGGGGAAGGGGGGGGTTGTGAGCGAGACAGCAGCCAGGAGATAAGGCTTTCATGTGGGGCTGCTGTCGTGTGATTCCCCCCACCGTAATACACTCCTGGGTGTGTTCACCCCTCTTGAGAATCAGCTGTCACAACCCTGCCACAGACGCCGTGCGCACAGACGCTGTGCGTGCGCGCGCACGAGCGCACTAAGGCACCCCTCCACATGCGAGAGAGAGTGAGAGAGAGAGAGTCAGAGATGGAAGAGCTCTATAGGAGGTAGACATGTTCCTAGGAGAGGGGTCTGGGATCAAGGCAGGGGTGTGCTTCCACCTACTGCATGTGCCTGTGGGAGTAATACGAATGTAATACCTGCACGTCTGCCTGCCTCTGTATTTATGTCCGACCTGTCTGCCTGCCTGCCCACCTGTCTGTCTGGCCTGTCTTTCTGCCTGCCTCTGTATTTATGTCTGGCCTGTCTGCCTGCCTCTATTTATGTCTGGCCTGTCTGCCTGTCTGTCTGCCTGCCTCTATTTATGTCTGGCCTGTCTGCCTGCCTGCCTGTCTGTCGGAATGCCTGCCTGTCTGCTTGCATGTTTGTCTGTCTATCTGTCTGTCTGAATGCCTACCTGTCTGTTTGTCCACCTACATGTCTGTCTGCCTGCTTGCCTACCTGTCTGTTTGTCCACCTACATGTCTGCCTGTCTGACTGTCTGCCTGCTTACCTGCCTGTATGTCTGTCTGTTTGTACACCTACATGTCTGTCTGCCTGCCTGACTGTCTGCCTGCTTGCCTGTCTGTCTGTCGTTTGGCTTCCCAGCACCTGTCTGCTAACAGCGTACGGCCAGCACATCTAAATAGCAATGAGCCAAATGAACCTCAATATGCCTACTCAACTTAACACCTATGCCACCTACTGGCTTCATGTGAAAAGAGACCAGGAGCGGAGTCGAAATGTGCTTTTGATGTCTTCGGTTGGAGAAACATTACTGCGACATGCCACAGCACCAGGGAATGTTTTGATCATCCTCTCATAAATAAGAGAATCGACCTGACATCAAAGTGGATGAAAATAATAATAGGCTTTGGTCAATAAGACGGCCCCACTCCACCAGCGATGTGACGGTAATGGTGCGGTGGGTTCTTTGTCCCCAAAACCCAAGACACTTTGTGAAATACATTGCACTCTCCTTCATAATATGGCAATCAATCAACATGTCAGGAAAAAACTATTCACTGTACATGTACAAACCAATAAATTACCAAAGAACGAGCTTGATTTAAAACAGCATCTGTTGAAGCAATGCATAATTAATCATTCATTATTTTACAGAACCTGACTCACCTGTACAGTAAACAACAGAAAACAGAACTTCTTAAATAATAATAAAAATAGCCAACCATATCAATCTAATAACAATTTCACACATTTTCATGCCTCCATAATATATGTACAGTACCGTATATGCATGGCTATTTTGTTTCCCAATCAATGCTTTGTGTAGTACTGTTAAGTGGAGTTTGTATACAGTATGCGGTGTTCATAAATGAGGCCACAGAATTGAACGTCTAATAAAAGATGGCAGAAAGAAAGGCATTTATGAATAGGGTTAGTCATTAGTTTATTACCTTAAGAAGACAAATGGTATAGATATGCGATATCTTTCAAATTAAACAGTTTTAAGACTTTTAAGTTCTGCATTAATTTATGTTGTTGTGTTAGTCACTGGGGGTGGCATATGCATTGATGTGGCTACAAAAGTATATGAGAATGTACTGTAGCCTGCATTGTGTGTTGGAACTGCTCCCATGGTCCAGGTTATTAATGTGTCCTACATTAATAATGGTTTGTGACCATATTTAAAGTTCCATAGCTCCCTCTGGACTGGAGATATTACAGCTGGCCAGAGCATCCATCTTCTGGTCTCTCCACGCCCCCCATCCCCCATTCCCCCTTCCCATCTTCCTTTGCATTCCAAGACAACATGCACGCACACACACACACACGCACACACACACACACTCATGTGTTCCACTGGTCAGTGCTCGACGCTGGAGTCCATAGTTTAATTATAAACACATCATATGGCAGTCTTTCACACACACAAAGAGTTAAACAGATGGGCCAAAGATAACTCCTCAGAGAACAGCATTCTCTCTCCGAGTGTGCGATGTGATCTTAGTTTGAAGTGGTATTTCTTTTCACGCAGCCCAAGAGGTGTGCTGTACACAGTTCCTTCCCCTGTGTGATGGACTTTTGACATTGTAGGACACACACGCACATTTGTTACAATGAATGCTTTGTCGCCATTCTTGTGATTCTGAATAATTAACAATGCATTAAATGTCCAGAAATGTATAGCCGATTATTGGTAACCCTCATTTAGTCGCAGCCTAGTTGTAGACTCATATGACACAACGGAATGGAAAAGAGGAATTACGTGATGATTGCCGCTTCTTAATCTTAAATTATTTGCATTTTTGGAAGGCGGGGGGTCAGGGGGAATTAAACAAAGAAAGCAGACAGACTCCAAGACAGACATAATGACAAAGCCAAACATGCAGGCAGGCCTGGAGGAGACAGGCGAAAGCAGAGGTAAATTGACCGAAATTATCTTTTACAGGCGGTTTGACGGGCTAACTGTCACGAGGCTCTGTACGACAGACAGACTGACAGCCGGACAGACACAAGTCGGATTCCACGGCTCCATTTCCTCTCTCCTCAGCCACCGAGAGAGGGAAGGGTTGATTTAAATCCAACATCACCTTCCATTGTCTAGTCCATCACTAACAGTTACGACCGCCTCCCCAGCGCTAACCCAGCACGGGCCTTATCTCGCAATGATGAGCCTCTCTTTAAACCCCGTACTGATGCGAGCAGACACACAAACGTTGGCTAACACCGCTAGCAGACAGGCGGCGCATGTACGCAAGCCCGCCTGCCCGCACACTCGAGTACCTTGGCAATCCCGCTTTCCAATTTAGGGACACGTGCCCCTTGCATTTACACACACGCACACACACACACGCACGCACACACACACACACACACACACACAGGTTGAGTCAGGTACGGTCAGCGCTCGCGTATGCGGAAGTGAAAGTTTTCAACTGAAGCTGCGGGCTGCTAAACCGTAGCAGAGGAGCGGTCTGCCGGTGTTTGGCCAGTTATTATGCTAGCATCCTGTTATCATTTGCATATAGACAGTCTCTCGGCAAATACTGGCTGTATTCACAACAGCACACTCACCTCAGTTTGCTGCTACAATGGAGTACACAATAGGACGCAAAGCAAACACCTGCGGCTATAGATGCACGTACACACACACACACACACACGGGAAGAGGTCCAAGGAAGAGACTGATTTGTTTTTGACCTCCAAAACTTCCCCTTTCATTTTCCTGCCTCTCTCTCTTGAAAATGAGTCTGATCAGACAAACACACACAAGGGCACACCCGAGAAGAACAGAGAGTCACACACACACACAAACTTCTCTGTTCACATAAGCCGTGGTCAAGGTGACTTGGAATTACCCAGAAGACCTTGCCAGAATCCTTGGGGTGACACCAATGCCCTATGCTGCTTCCATAAGTGTGTGTGTGTGTGTGTGTGTGCGCATGCACGTGTGCGTTTTACACGTCTTTTGAAATGTAATAGTGTTTTTCAAAATCTGCTACACAAAGCACATTCTTTAAAGCACGGCTTGTCCATTTAAGCAACTGCTTGCCTTGGCACCCGTGGGTCACGGGAGCTTTTTAAAATACATCACATGCTCGCTCTCTCACTCTCTGGACATTGCTGGGGGCATCTGAAGGTTGACCTGTTGACTGACCCCCCCCCACATCCACCCCTGCCCCCACCCCCTCTGAGCGTTTTGTTATAGTGAATACTGGAGTTGATCTTATTTTCAATTTCATCTGTAGACATTAGCTGTTTGAGAATGATTAATGTGACATTGGGCAGAATCTGTTCAGGCTTGAGAATCACAAGGAATCCTCAGTACCCCCAAGCTCTGCTTGGACGAGGCCCGTCGACCTTCGAGCAGGTAAAAGCGAATTAAACACAATACTGTCTACGGGTCCAATCTGGAAATTGGAGGTTGTCTCAAGGACAACTATAGTTTCACCTGATGCATATCTACGAACTTGCAGGAACAATAGGCACAGACGCACACACACATGCACACGCACGCACACACATACACAGACACACACACACCTTTCTAAAAGAACCATACAGTATGACATGTTATGGGTGCGCACCAAAAGTATACCAAACAAGCGTACCGAGACCTGCTCGAAAAGGTGGTCGTCCAAACTAACTCTGGTGCAGTTCGTTTTTGGTGAGAACGTTATCCTCGGATCGGACCAACTTCATATTTTTGGACTAAACCAGCTTCAGTAATCAACAGCAGACAGCATTATGAGATACGTTTTCACCGTCCACAGTGCATTAAAACATTTTCCAGCACTTTTTGGATGGTTAGGACTTTAGGACCAATTGTGGGAAGTTGGTAGGCTGGATGATTAGTAAAAATGTGCATATTGGGAGAAGGGAGATAAAATATTTACCTTAATAGTTTTGTCAGGGTCTGCCATCCACCCAGGAAAACTGTCTTGTGTTTGTCTTGTCTGTGTTTCCCTGTCAGTTTCCCCATCTGTGTGTTACCAGCCTCGTGATGAATGTTGGTTTGTGCCTGCTCGTTATTCCTGTCCATTTGCCTGTCTTGCGTTAGACTATTAAGCTCTTGTGTTTTGGTCTGACGAACAAATAAAGTCAGCTGTCTTATGGCAACAATATAATTTTTGCACTTGAAGACATTCATCTGGCGAATTCAAACAAGTCTAGATTAGCCTACTGCACATTATTGGTGCGAATAATATTATAATGGAAACTAAATTAATCTGTTTATTCATTATTCTCTGTTCATTTCATTCGGAAAAAACTGCCTAAACGCCAACTTGACAACACGTCGACATCAGACGCACGACCATTTAAAAACCCATCAATGTCAAGTATAGGCCAACGCAGGAGATGACGCCAAGGCGTAGGTACGTAAGGCAAAGTTCTAGTTCGCTTGTAAAATTGTATCGTGAAACCGAATGTACGCGGATCGACTCGGATCAAATGTATGAAAACAAAACAATCAAAAACATGAACCTTGGTCCGGACTTTCAGGTGTGAAAACACCCTAAACGTCTGTTGGGGTTTCAAAGGTTAATGTAATGTTTAGCGACGACAAGAAGGCGTGATAAAATAAACAGTGGTTTAATCATAAACAGAGATCAACACATACAATAACCCATAAGAAAAGAAACAACCAAACAAACACTAAATACTCGTGGGTGAGTAGTCAACTCAAAACAGGTCCAGACACAGGGAGTGGAAGGGCTGCCACGACGCCTTGGGCGGTGGTTAGCGAACCGACGTGGCAGCGTGCCGGTGGAGAGGGAGCCTGGACACACCCCCGGACCTAGGTGTGACAGTTATGGTGCAAATAGCTAGTCTTCAGAAATCACTCACCCGCAGAGTGTGATTTGATTGGTTCGGATATTTATATCTAAAATGGGCCTCGTCAGCCAATCAGGGCTTCTAATTTGACAGTTATTGAACTGTATAGCCACAGAAACATATAAGACACAAAAGAATGGTTTTGGTGTTTCAGGTAAAACCAAGAGGGAACCTCCGGTGCTGAGAAACACAGAAGTGCCAAACCCTGCAGTTCATCGAATGGCCACTTGAGGCTGGCTGCAAAAGATAGCCAATCCCCATAGACTACAATGTTATGATGTCCGACTTTACAGCTAAAATAATGCAATGATGGCGAGGGCCATCGTTGCAGCAGAGCCAGCACAGCGTGGTGTTCAAATATGTTCTTGAGAAAAGCTATGGGTGACGTCACAGAGTGTTTGTCCATTTATATATACAGTCTATGCATGTCCTATGATTTCCCATAGATTTACTATGATAAGTAAACATGTGATAAGCCCTCCTTCAGCAGTCTTCAGCTTTATTGTTGTTGTTGTCGTTGTTTGGAGATAAATACCTTAAGTACATCTAGTTTGCAGTGTTCTGCAAATGTTACCAGCAAAGCTGTTGTTTGTACATTCATGTTCCATGCTCCCATTTCGTCTGGCAAGGTTCTGCCTTGGATAACAATGCCGGAGATCAAAAGAACTAAGGAATCAACAAGCCAATTTGAAATAGAAGCGTTTGTTGTGTGTATTTATTGTTTCTGTACAATTGGGGGGAAAAAACAATATCTGTAGGCTGGCATTTCGCGCACCTGTACATAAATCTTTGTGTGATAACACACACGCACAATCACGCGCGCACGCACGCACACACACACACACACACACACACAGCAAATATAAAAACGTTAAACTGATTTGTCAAGTTGTGTGCTGGGCTGTCAAGCGCTCAAAGCTGAGCGCTGTTTCCAGTCAGACTGTACATGTGTTTGCGCGGAGCCTTCCGAGGAAATCCCTCCGCGTTTCCGGGTTGCCGCAGCAACCAGTGTCGTTGCATCACATTAAGGACGGACGAGCCGTCCACCTCGGTGTGAGAGACAAAAACGAGAGCATATTTGTGCTCTCCGTCGCGGAGCAGCCCCCCCCCCCCCTCCCTTCAGCCTTAAAGAGCGGCGAGGGACGAGGGGTGGGGGGCAAAGACAAAGCGCGTAATAATTACGAGGCCGAGACAGCGTGGCGGTGGTAGCGCGCGGTACGGGAGAGCAGAGGCAGCAGCTATCACAGTGGCAGATATATTCTACACACAATTATTCATCCGGGGACTATGGCATGTAGATTAATGAGTTTGATAACCTGGAGCTTTGCACCAAGCCCCATAGTCTGCCATCATCTCTCTCTCTCTCTCTCTCTCTCTCTTCCACTAACCCCCCTCCCCCAGAGAGCATTGTGTCTTCTCCTCGGTTGCAGATATAGCAGGGACAAAACAAATCGATTGTCTTTTAGCACTGGTCATCAGTGTGTGTGTGTGTGTGTGGGGGGGGGGGGGTGGGGGGGAGTGTCGGGGTCGTTATACCTGGGCAAATCACTGTGCTCGCTCACTCACAAGAGAGATTTTATGCAAGGGGAAGAATTGGATGAAATGAGAGAGAGAGAGAGAGAGAGAGGGAGAGGGAGAATTGTTATTGTTCATTGTCATAATGGTTCATGGTCACTTAAAGCATTGTAATACCATTTGTGTACTTGTACGTGTTTTTTTTTTAGCTTCTGGACACCGGGGTTGTTCACGGGTACATGAATTGATGTACTGCGTGTGTGCGTGCGTGCGTGCGTGTACAGTCGTATACTATGCGTGAGGCAAACATGTTTGTGTACACTATAGACTTGCCCTGTGTGTGTGGGTGTGTGCACATGTGTGAGCGTATAAGTCGTGCACGTGAACAGGGCTTGTGTGAATGGGTGTACTCTGCATGTCCCCCAGTGCACTGGCCTGGGATGTACCTGGGGCCTTCTGGTGTGGCAGGGAGCCTCTCCCAGGACGGCCATAATGGATGGAGAGAGAGAGAGAGATAGAGAGAGAGATACACGCTTCCCAGATGGCAGGCAGAGGAGAGGACGACCTACCCAACAATAGCAAAACAACACCCCACCAGGGGGTAACGTGAAGTCACCACTAACCTGGTGAATGTCGGCTGGATTTAATTGGATACAGTAAGTCACCAGTGACAGAAGGGCATAAAAAGAATGCACAATATTCAGACGTGTTTTTATCTTCATCTGTACAATGGCATTTCAGAGCTGTGCATATATATTTATCAGAAAAACGCAGTCAGAATCAAGTCACTCACAAGTAAACAACTGCAATATATATCATGCTGTGTTGTTATAAATCAAAATGCAGCTCAGTTTGACAAATTAAATATTTAAACAAGTTATTCGCTGCCTTCAAATACACAATTATCCTATTCAACTGTGTCACAAAGGGCTATTGATATTAGTGTTTATGCTAAATGGAATGTCATAGTACAATTCAATACAGTTTACATGTTTCCTGTAATTCAAAAAAGAAATTGTCTTATTTTGGAATATTTATGGATGGTTTCAAACATCAGGGAATAACCAGGCAATAGCCAGGACCAGTGGAACATGATTCAAGGCAAGATGTCTAGGTGAGCCTACATTTCCAAAGATTATTTTGAAGTCAATAAGTTAATGTTCCCCAAATGAGGAACTTGAATCAGAGCCCAGATGAGCCGACCATGGATGTATATGGTGCCGAATGGTAGTTTAAACGAACACGGAAATAATTTTATAAATTAAACGGGCTAATATTTATGTAGATTAAAATATTATATAATAATAATAAAATATTGTCCCGATCCCTTCTTACCCTTTTTGGCCAACGTCTGCTTTTAAGCGCTGTAATAGTAAGTTAGGCTACTGTAACACGGTATAGATAGGCAGGAAAAACCCTGAAGTGGACTAATAACTCAATGGCTGGAGCAATTATAATATTTAGCGAGTCCAATGGCCGAGTCTGAGAGTCCAAGTCCAAGTCCAGATACCAACGAGTCCAAGACCAGACTGAGACAAAGAAAAAGTGTCTCGAGTCCGAGACTAGAGTCTAGTACTACAGAGCCCTGGTTAGCTTTAGAGTCTAAGCTTTCAGCACATATAATATATGTCTGCACACTGTAAAGAATCTAATCTATACTGTATATATATTTTTTTATTTTTTTTTATTATTTTGTATTATTGTCATTGTCATATGTCAGTTCTGTTCTGTTCATTAATATTATTATTCTAATTATTGTTATTATTTATTTTATTTTTATCATGGGATTCAACACACATTTGATACTATGCATGTTTTAAATGGTAGGTAATGTTATTTCATTTTTTAACATCCTTGTTGTGTCTGAAGACAGATAGAAGCTTCTTCTTTGTGGGTTATTTATGCTGGGATATTGGCAGCCATCCAAGTATGCTGGCTGTTAAGAGTTTCTGCCTTCTGCTATAAATACATACTTTGTGTATCGGGCGGTACATAAGGACTTTAGACAGTCAACTCAGCTATTTATGATATGCAAGATGCTTTTATCTTTATTATCTTCAATAGAATGCGCACATTTATTTTTCTAGTATTTTTATTATTTCATCATTGACCTAATTGTCTCCTTATTGTGCATTGGGAATTTTAGGTCAACATTACAGGGAACATCTAAAGTAAACCTGCACAGCTATTTTCCTAACACTTGCAAGGACCAAAGCTACATCATATTGTTTGATAAAAATAAATGATTATATAAATGATTACAGTGTAAAGCATTGCTATATCTGATCTATATTTAGCCTCGTCTTAGTGGAAGATTGTTCCTCATGCTCTATGCATGTCTGTCCACAAATCTAAATGCACACACACACACACACACACACACACTTGAGAGCAGCACATTTAAAACTGTAAAGTGCAGTTTCATTGGAGTGGCAGGCAGAGATCCTGAATAAAATGTAGTTCCATTAATATTAATGCTAGGAAAGTGCCTGTCAGGTGGCCAGGAGGGGCTTCTGGGATGTCTCTCACTCACAAACACTCACACACACACACACAGACACACCCACAGACACACACACACACACACACTCAAACATATAGTACAGTAAATTACTTAATTAATTTTTCTCAAAAGCTAAACTAAACTTACAACCTGAATCACAGCATATATACTGTATACACTCCCCATATACAGTATGTGTATGAGGGAGGTGAGACATCTCCCCATACACAGTATGTGTATGAGGGAGGTGAGACATCTCCCCATATACAGTATGTGTATGAGGGAGGTGAGACATCTGCTGTATACACTCCCCATATACAGTATGTGTATGAGGGAGGTGAGACATGTCCCCATATACAGTATGTGTATGAGGGAGGTGAGTGAGACAGGTTCTGCATACACTCCCCACATACAGTACATAGTGTAGGAGTGGGGTTCCCTTGCTGAAGGGCAGTAAATAAAAGACTGCTGATGTTTCTAACCTGGCTCCCGCAGGGAGACAGAGCGCTCCAGATTTGTCTGTGTCCATAAAAATGGTGAAATACTGTGAGGGGTGATGTCTGCAGCCATGGGACACGACGGGCTGATCATTTCCAGATGGCCCCCTCGCTGGTGGTGGGATGGGGTGGGGGGGGGGAGCGTTGACGTGTTGCACAGAAGGGCCTGGAAACAACAGTATTTCAGTATTTCAGTATTCAACTCTCGAGTCCAAAAAGTATGAGTACTAATAATTGTGATAAAGAAATATGCTTAAAAAATAAATCAACAGCATAACATGAATGCTATGAGTCAAGAGAATACATGCTTCTTTGACAGTTTTTCTTGTTTTTGAGAAGCACACACTGTACTGTAGCAAACAGCTGTCCAGATCTAATTCTACTCTGTCTACAATGAGGCTGTGATTCTGCCATAATATCCCAGGGACAAGGTCTTCATACTGCACATGGAAATACAATATGTGTGCTATTTGATACTCCCACCGTTAATTTCCCACTTCATATATGTACACATTATGAGAATCTTGCTAATCTTCAGGTTTAAATTAGGAAGAACTAAACTCATCCACACTAGCCAAACATGGTTTCCATTTGAATTAAAATGACGTGCACCCATAAATGTGCAAGAGCTATTAACATTTCTAAATCTAAAAATCTAAAAAACATTGTTGTTTCAATCATAAATGGCTGTAAATATTTATAATACATAGACAATGAAGGGATGATGTTTAAGAAAAGTATAGAGTATAGAGGGGTCCAGAATAAGGATAAGATAAAGAGTAGAGTGGTAGTGCGTTTGATAAAGTGACTGATCTACTGCGTGGCACTGTCTCTCTCTCTCTCTCTCTCTCTCTCTCTCTCTCTCTCTCTCTCTCTCTCTCTCTCTCTCTCTCCCGTTCTTTCTGTCCACTCTGCTGTTTTCTCTCTCCGTTATG
>JAODUH010079695.1:0-15470 GCA_027564835.1 Typhlichthys subterraneus
GCAGGCGATTGCAGCACCGTATCAACCCTTGCCAGATCACGAATCATAAATACCTTTTTATCTTTTAGGCTAACCATTAAAATAAATAACACCTGTTTAACAGTCGCAGCATACCCATTCAAACGTCTGGGAGTTTCGCACCTCTGTGATCCCTATCATTTGACGTGTCAAAACCTGGTCAAACCCCCGACAGACCGCGCATAAATACGTTTTTATCTTTTACAATACAAATAAAATAAATTACACAAATTTAACCGCTGCACTATTTCGAATAAAAGTATATGCGGGTCTAAACTATTAAAGCTAAAAAAAAAAAAAAAAAAACGTTTTTAGTTAACATTTTTTAATTCACATTTTTATAATAACTTTTTATATTTTACAATACCACTAAAACAAATTACAGCATTATAACCTACGCATTGTTACGCATAAAATGATATGTGAGTCGGACTTATTAAAGCAAAAAATAAAAATCTAATTATTTTATTCAAAATATAAATTTTCATATCATTTGATAATAATTAATAGGGGTAGTGTAACCAGTTCTATGACCCGATTGTTGGCTATAGTGTGTGCGCCCGCTGGCAGAGCTGGGGGACGTGAAGCAATGTCATGTGTAGCCAGTACTCTGTTAAGGTAGCCACGTGTGTGCGCGTCTCTGTGTGTGTGTGTGTGTTTCTCTGTGACTTCATCTGGAGCCGTACATTTCTCCCCCAGTCACACAAGTAGCCTCACTCTCTGATGCTAGCGGGACACGTTAAATTATGAGTTATATCATGTGTGTATACCAGGCATGTTCCACTACCACCCTACCTGTTTTGAAGACAGTTTGTTCCATCTGTTGGTCTAAGAATAAATGGATTTACAGAACAGAAACAATAGTAATTGAATATAATAGTTTTGTAAAGCATCCTAAAATACTGTACATAAGCCAGGCAAGTAGCCAATTCAGTGGTCTGGCCACTAACCATGGTTGCTAACATGGACCAATGGTTACTACCTGATTCTAAGTCCAGACAAGTTAGTGAGTGCTCTGAGAAGTGGTTCTAATCAACCTTCTCCCTTGTTGCAATGTTGGCAATGGTGTTGGCTGAATAAGAGTCAGATCATAATCCTTTATCTTTTAAATAGACAATATCCCATAGATGGAGAGTGTTACTAAAACCAAACAAGCTGCAAGACATACATACTTAGATATGTGTATTAATATTGTCCAATATGCCCAGCTAATAAACATCTGAAATTGAATATTTAATCAATAGTCAATTTCAATCCATTGATTTCCTTTTTGATCACTTTTACAATAATCCATCAACCAACATTGTGCTGATCACAATAAAAGGCCACGCTAATATGTGTAGTTTAGATTTTTTTAAGCAACACAATGCCACAGAAAGACACCAATAATTGAAAGTAGGGGCGGCTCCAAAAGTCTTGTGCCCAGAGGCCTCATGGGAGTGACACCAGCCCTGCACAGCATAGGCGAACACTGAATTCACCGGCTGTATATTGACGTTTATGGCATGTGAGATCTGCTGGTGCTCATGGGCCGAAATGACATTTTTCAGAACAGATTTTCTCTTTACTTGAGCTGGAGGTAAAGTTGTTTGTTGACATATTTAAAAGCCGTGCATTTGAGTGACAACAATCACGTTCAGTGACTGACTGAGATTTGCCTCTCTCCTCTTTTCATGAACATGAAAGTTACATATCCTCTCATTGATCGATCCACATTGTAAATTTGACCTGGGCAATGCAGAGAGACGGAGGCGGGGCCCTACGCAGCTTGAGTAGTGAGCATGTAGGGCCGACCGGCACTGCATGTAAACCCCAGACCCAATTAGGTGACATTCCTTGTAAACAGGTAACCCGACACTGTCAATCGGAAATATTCCATTCTGAATGACAAAATAAGTGTCCAAGCTAATGAGCAAAATAAAAGTGTTCTCTGTGTCTACCTATTAAGAAGTCTATGATAACGACCCATCCATTTGAATCAGGTGTGTTGGAGCAGGAAGTTAATTAAAACATGCAGGGTGATGTTAGTCCATCATAGATGTCCTTTTTAAATGGGCGACTTACCCATCTTGCCCGTCGGGTTACAAGAACCCCTGTTGTGTAGGCTATATTTTAAACGCAACTGTGTATGAAAGAGTCAAGTCGAGTCAAGTTTATTTATATAGCCCTTAATCACATTAAAGTCTCAAAGGGCTGTACAGCCTACATTTCACATGAAAACAAACAACACCCCCTTAACCTGCTCCTTCACCCGGGCATGGAAAAACTTCCATTAAAACCCCATGGGGAAAAAAATGGAAGAAACCTTTGGAAGGGACCACAGAGGGAAGAATCCACCCCTCTAGGATGGTTAAGATGTAATAGGTGATGATAACAAAATTTTGCACTAATACTATGTACAGTATAGTATAATAATTTTCACATTGTGCCGCACTTAAGAACTAACACATTGTAAAGATTTAAAACATTTGGTCAGTTAGTTAATCAACAGTGGTCTGTCAATTGTAGCATTAACAGACACCACAGGCAGGAGTCCCAGGTTTAAGGAAGTGTCCTATAACACTTGTCACGGCCAGGACCGCTCAACAACAGTAGTACATATCTGTATTGGAGACTTGGCTTCTGCAGCAGTAGCCACCGCCATCAATACATAGTCCGGGACCATGTCAGCATCTCCACGTGATAGTGAAACATATTGTCAGTGATGGTCCTAAGACCATGCCAAGAATAGCCTTTAAGGTTAATCATTTAGGATTTATGCTCAGCACTGTGTTTCAAAATCTCAGGAGTCTTCATAAAATGCTGTGGTCAGACCCATTAAACCACAAGGACCTACTTCCACCTTGTCGCATAGTTACTCTAATCGTATAACAGAGGAAGAAAAATAACAGTCTATTATCTGTGTTGACAAGGGAAATTGAGCCCCAAGTTCATACATTGTGGGTTTATGGAATTATATACCAACAAATTTTATCTACGCTGTCAATGAAACAGAGTCATGACGTTAAATAAGTTGGGACTCACTATATTCTGTATGAACCAAGTTATCACCCCCAAATGAAAATGTTAACATCAATATGGTGAATACCATTTTATAGTGTCTTTTACACAGCTTTCAATTACACACAGTAGTACACATAAGTTGAAATATGGTTGCAATCTATTGGTTTCATCAGATTTACCCGCAATTGTTCCATTATTGCATCCATACCACGATATGTGGGATGAAATTCCAACAACCTCAACAACCATACATATATATACAGTACTGAATCACATGCTCATGAACACACCCACACAGAGTGGGTGTTTTCACGTGCATGTGCCTTGCTGGGTGCCATCTTGCTGTCTGCCCACTATCATTATAGATTGCTCACCCTTAAGTGATGATCTTCTTTACCCACTAGGCGTTTTAATGATGGAGGCCCACCAGTAGGCTAGAGGACAGCTGTGGAGGCTAGCTGGTGGACAAACCTTTAAAGCCCAAAGCCCCTGTGAACATATGGCCTCTGTTAAGAATCAAATAGCATCACAATCGCCTCTTTGAGGAATGAGTTTAAGGCAGCTTGACTCCAAGACAAATCACTTGTTTTCTGTCATTTTGAAGGATGAAGGGAACGGGAGCTTAATGGTGTGTGTATGTGCATGCGTGCATGTGCGCAGGCGCGCATGTATGTCTGCAGTCTTTCATCAGTGGCTGTGTGTATGTAAATGGTAGAGCTACAATAGATATATCCAATTTACCACTTTATCCTACATAAATAATTGATACTCCTCATTTAGTGAGCGCCAACACGGGCAAATATGAGTGTGCATTTGTACTGGCAAATGTTTCTGCATTCTTGATGGCAGTGGTTGAACGCTGTGCAGGCAAAGTGATATGCCTGCAAGGCTATGCTGGTAATGACCTATACAGAAAGGGTTCACATCTCAGCAGTATAAAGACTTGAATATGATTGCATCCTTATTTATGGTAGTATTGATGGTTTCATTCCTCAAACCTGTGACACTTTGTGGAATAGTATACACAGTTATGCATGTCGTGGGAATATATTTCCAATAAATACAGTATATAGAACAAATAAAAATAGTATCTCATGCATTCTATTATTTGCTCACAATTGGCCATATAGAGAATATAGTATACACCAAATATGAAATATAAATACATAAATATTATCAATAAATCAATAACTAATGTAATATCATAGGCATTGCCATTTTCAATTTACATGAAGAGCTTTCCAGCTCTAGTTTTTATAAATATTTTGTAGAAAAAAACGGCACGTTTTGGCGTATGCAGATATTATCCTTGCATCTACTCTATTGTCACTGTGCTAATGATAATTTACACTACATTTATTTTCAATGTTGGAGTGTTAACAGACATCAAAATGGCAGCTGGAAACCTAACCTAATCTGATTATCTTTACCTTCTGGCAAATGGATGTTTTCAGTGTTGATTTCTATCTTGAGACTGAAGATGTTCATTGATAAATTTTATCAATAAACATTTATTTTAGATATGAATGGTTATTGTAACACTACAGATACGTGCTATTCTCAGTTTGAGCTGCTTCCATCTAGCCTTGAGAGACCAACCTGATCTTGTGAGCCCCAACTTCATTTCACCGCGAGTGTCAGTCTGGAGCCACTCAATGCAAAAGCATTTGTCAGCCATGGAGAAAAGAATTAAGCCAATAGCTGCAGTTTATCCCAAGATGATAACATCGTACGTTTCAGTTTACATGATTTAAACCTACTGACTGGGTTAGATAAATGTAGGTAGTCCAATCCTAATTAAGGAAGTTTGATTGAAATGTATTAGCACCGCATGTATGCCAAATTATTTTGAATTGAGGGTTTCCAGACTGATACTTGTGGGGAAATGGAATTGGTGAGAGCATGGCGGTCTCACAAGGCTAGCTTCCATCTTGACACCCAAGAACACATCCTACAGTCTTGTTAGAAACCCAACAGATCGTTTTACAAAAGCACTAAAAATGGACAATACCTTAAATATAGAGACACTGTTAATTTTCTATTAATGGTGTGTAGTTTTACACTATAATATCCATGTCTGCTTTTTTGGCTTTTGTCTCAATGTTTCCGTATATACTGAGAACAGATGTTACAGATGTTAGTGCTCAAGAAGGCCCTTCTTACGCGTGTTGGTAACAGATGTTCATTCACTAACAGGAATGCTTTCTGGACCAGTGATACAGATAAAGAGGCCAGACACCTCAGGGAATTTTTTAGAATATTCTTTTCACTTTTATTGTCAAAAGTGTTGAACTACAGCAAAGTTGTGAATGATGGTTGTTATTATCTCTCCCTATATTTCTCTCCAAAGATGGATGCAGTGATTCAAGCTCTACATCATCTCAAACAGAGACAATGGTGAATACATATGATTTGTAATAAATGCCATACTCTACAAAAGATAACAAAGTATACAGTATATTAATCTGATGTAAGGGCTGTGCTATGTTATTAATTGTGTAACCAGAACAATTTTAACTTTGTGAATATGGTCTGGCAATGCTCCATTGAGAAGTGATTTGATTGAATGATGACGATCATTCATCTTGGGGAGAGAGGTGAATTTTAGATATCACGCTAAGTGCTACTTGAACAGTACATGCTTGAACAGTACAGTATGACTACAACCACTGCTGGGTACCTGGATGGCATGACCACTGCAACCACAGATGTAAAGTATTGATGGTTTTCATTCAATAGAACTAATTTTGTGAAATGCACATGGGCACATGCTACATGTGTACTGTATGAGACAGGTGCAGACACAGCAATGAAGAGGAGACACTTGGAGTGCATGGCTACAACACTATATATTGTTCTTACAGTTGGAACAGTACATGTGGATGCACTCTCTACAAGGACGGGACACGTCTCTGAATGTCAGACATTGTCTTGCACACTCCTAAATCATATGCACTTAGCCAGCTCTCTGCCAAAGCGCAGCATGTCAGCTGAACGGCTCAAGCTCTGCTGTCACATGCACTCTACATTTGTGTCGACTAGAGACAAGGGTTTCTCAGGGAAGTCAATTGAAAATGCACAGCAAAGTACAAAGGCATAATGTGACAGTTTGAAACGTTGTGATTGTTTAGACAGGATATATGCCATGCATGCACTACACATATCTGTTTAGAATGTGTTTGACTTGTAGTTTGTAATCTTTCACTTTATGACCCTTAGTCCCTTTTATGACTGTTAGCCTGCAGTACATTTCTTGATGCTGTGTTAACCTTTTAAGCACAACAGCAGTCTTACTTTATGTGGACCAAATGTTGGATACATGTTTAATTGCTTTGGCAAAAAAAGAAGTTAATCCTTAAAATGTCATGAATTCTTTTCTCATGCAATCTCAACCACCACCAAACTAAATATATATTGCAAATGTTGCTCTGTTCAAAACATTTATTGTAAAATGTATAGGCAGTTAGTCATTCTCGTAACACTTGCTAACTTCGAACAAGCAGCTCCGCCCCACACATCGAAATGCATTGTAAAGCAAAGCAAAGTACAAAGTACTACTGCTTTGTTGTTGTGAGCGGTGTTTGCCATTTTGTTTATGTTCCTATTTACGGAGCAGGGCAGTGTAGAAGTGTCAAATTATTAATTCTGCACGCACATAGAATGGTAACTAGCGAAATGCTAGGAGATATTTGGTGAATTTGACAAAGTATATTCGCTTACAGTCCAATTAGCTTGCAATAGCTGCCTATACTGTACCTTTAACTGCATCCTAAAATGTGTAATGAGACACATCAATGCTGGTGTTATTGACAAAATCCCCATTTAAAAAAGAAATTACATTTTATGAGCTGAAAATAGCTCTACATGCCATGACCGTTATAAAAAAATCTCCTGGCTGGCATGCAAGTGTACTTTTCATGCACTCATCTGTCATCAAATGTAAATGTTTTAACTCCCACAGTCCACGTGCTTTATTAGGCAACTAATGTTGAAGTATATTCAAAATAGTACAACATGTAATTGGTACAGTATTAAAGTGTGTTTTTCGATTGTTTGAGCATTGTTTCAGAGAGTAGATATTACATTAAAAAAACTATAAAGAATACTGTAGTAGGCATGAGTTGAATTGAGTAGGCTATAAAATACTGCTCAGTTGTTGAGACAGTAATATTTACATATAAAGGAATATCAAGTCTGATTATTTTCATTGATGTTCTCATGGCAAGAGACCATGAAGAACAGCACAGTATGGCTTCCCTGAATTCAAATGAATATACAGGGTGTTGGAGTGGAGCTGGCTTAGTATCGAACTTTTCTCCTTTTGTTGATTTTTTTTGTAGTTTTTGACATCTGGTTAATCCATGTAAATAATTTGCATAATATGTGCGTGTGTGCGTGTTAGACATTGTCCTAAGTGCAGTGACTGAAGTGGACCACAGTAAAAAGAGTCATCAGCAGGTAATGGCAGCTTTATCGGCTCCATTCACCCGCTCTATAAAATAGCATGCAGTCTGTATAGGAGAGCCACAATCATCAGCCATAGTTAACAAGTGCGTGTGTGTGTGTGTGTGTGAGAGACAGATACAGAGAGAGGGAGATCACAGAAAGTATGTTTCTATTCTGTGTGCAGCAGTGGCCAGCAGTAAAGTGAGAAAACCTCTCTCTGACACTGAGAGACATGATAGTGGGTTTTACTGTATAACCTCCTTGCTAGTAAAGCCTGAGTCTGTGCTGGGGCTGCGCTGTCCACCCACGCAGGGTTGGTTTACATGTGTGCACACCTGATTTATACTTTAATGTCAATAGCCGCACGGGCCCGTAGAGTCAGGCTGTGTGTCGCTCGCACCAGCTCCAAAATCTAAGCGCGTTCGTCAAATGCAAACTATGATTGGTTGGCTAGCGAAAAGGGGGGTGTTGACCAGCCAGCAACAATTATCTTGTGGATGCCAGCCAGTATGCCAGAGTGCTTTAGCAGCAATCATTTTTTTTATGATAACGTCCTGTCAGGGATAGGCGGTATTTATGATACATGTATTAGAAATACAAAATAGTATTTTCTTATTTGTATTTGATAGCTTTGTTGAACATGGCTTCATGTTTTGCATCAAAATACTTTAGTGTTTTGTATTTTGAAGTTTAAAAATACTATTAAATACTTTCTGTGAGACATTTACTTGTTTAAGCTTCTGATTGGTAGCCTGGTGTAACCAGACCTACAATTCACTTGGTTAACAGGGTCTGGACACGTAGAAATGCTACAACTGCTTGTATCACTTCATCTAGCTCTACTGTCATTTTGAACTCTTGACTTTAATGCATAACATCACGTTGTTGCATTTAGCCATCCCCACAGGTCACTGATTGGTCCACCATCCAGAGTGGCTGTGTGAATGCTGAATCAGACTATAATCTCAGCAAACAATTATTTTAGAGCAATAGTCAGGTGGATGTGGAAACACAGGATTTGTATTCAGTGCACACACTGAACGGACAATCGTCAGACTGTGAGGAGATACTCACAACATTTGACGCGTGTATAAGCTTTCAATGGTTTACCTCACCGGTTGCATTCTGTTTGTCAGATTAGTTAATCAAAGAAAATCTGTTGTGTGCTCTCAGATGTTGCCCACATAAAGGTATAGTCAGCGGTACAAAACGGACAACAGAACACAAAAATGATCTGATTGTGACTTGGAAGACCCTCCTTACTTACTTTTTGTTTGCATGGATGATTTGCTGAGCTCTCTAATAAAGTTACTTTGTTTATTTATTAAGATAATACACTTTTGTCAAATTCAGAAAATACTCATGGTTTGCTAGCTGCCCATTCCATTTGCATGCTGATAAAATAATTATTCAGTGTTTCTACCGCCCTGATCTTTAAATAGTATCACAACATGGCCACACAAAATCCTAGCCTTCACGATGCGTTTTCAAAGTATGTGTTCATGTTGCTTCTGAGGGAGCATTGAAGGCATGGAAGAGAGATGTGTTTTTGATTAGATAAAGCTCAAATATCATCAAGCTTTTTCCAGAATGACGGACTACACCTTTACTGAGTCAGTTCACAGGAGAATAATTAGGCTAGAATTACTGAGCATGTCAGCATACACCTGCACATGACAGTAACATGACAGTAACCTGCTGAAGCATGAATCAGCCTGCCACCCTTAATTGTTAAAAACCTTACAGTGCAAAGCTATAGCACGCATCCATTATCAGCTGATTTTGCCTAGTAAAATTAAGGTCAAATATTAGCTATTGTGGTTATAATAAAGTAATTATTTTATTTTATTATTTTTTATTTTTTGGCTGCATGTTCGTCCACGTGTCATCCAATCTTAATCAAACTTGAATCAATTCAAAGAAATATTGAGCTCCATGATATTGTTGTTTTTTTTCTAGACTGATCAGCATGTGCTGAATATAGGCTTTAATATTGATATAGGCAAAGATACCTAACCATGTTTGTGTGTGTGTGCCTGCCTGTGTGAGGCTGTGCACATTTGTTGGTCTAGCATGGTTCTGAAAGCTGGTAGAGGTAGTCTGAGGGGCATTAGTGTGTATAGGTGCATATTCATAGTTGTGAGAGCCTGTGATGTTTAGACACAAACAGAAGCACTGTGGGTGGAAAGGGTAGGACTGTATTAATTGTGTTAAAGAAAAGAGAGGTGGAGAGATAGGAAGTGTTACATTGAACAAATGTTTTCCATCGCCCAGCTGACATGTATCCCATCCCATAACATAATAGCGCTGGAGACAGCTGTCACTACGAGTACGTAGTAGGCAGACACACACATATAAACAAGCTGGCTTCTATGGTTGAACAACTGCAGACATAGTTAGCATCAGCTGGAACCTACTCTGTGTTCTTCACTGCTTAATTTATGTTTGTAATTAACTCAGCAAGGCATGCAGGCTGGATGTTTTCCACTGGATACACGTTCCTAAAGCTACTGCAGTGCTCTCATCTGCCCTCCACCAGTTTAATACAGTCGAGTGAGATAGACACACTAAAAGACTGTTGGAGCCTCCACTTGGACTAAACAGGATTAAAACAGTGGGAAGCACAGCCTCAATAGTTAAATCGCAACACAGGCACATGAGTGATGTTATACCTTTCGTAGTTTGCCTGTGTTTCTCTCACTTCATCTCAAAGCTGCTTTTATTTTATTTCTCTTCATATGCTCCAGGTGTTTGGCCTTGCACAAGACAGTGTCACATACAAATTGCAGTGTTGTTAGTGTGACAGCTGCCGCCGAAATGCTCAGATTTAAACAGGCGGCGTGGAACTTTGCTCCACCGGGAGCAGATGTAGGGCATGACGTTTTCAGTGTTTGAATCCGCCTTGTCTCTGAGGAAGGCAGATTTTTGTGACACACAGCGGCTCCGTAATATGTCAAGGAGATGCGGAGAGTTGTAGAATGTTCCGGCAATGTGATTTATAAATAGGTTTTCATCTTATACTGTATTGCGTGGATGTGAATGTAGCCTATGGGTCTCTAAAGCAAGGGGTGTTTTAACACAGAATGTAGGGCGGTGGCATTTAAGCGGGTTTGATGGCAGGGTGCAGCTGTCACTTTTGCTTGTACTGCAGCGCCCTCTCAGTATGAATCCACCACACACATTAGCTCTCCGTTTCTCTCTCACAGCTGTGTTGCCATGATATTCACGTGTCTCTTTCAGAGAGTGCAGTGAATTAAAACATGCCTTCCGTAATGGGAAAGCTTCATTGGAAGTGTGCGTTCAAAATAAACGTGTAGATGTTTTGCCAGTGTTAGCAGTGGACCCTTGACATGTCCCATCCACATTTTATTGTTCTATTCTCTCACTGACACTGAACGTTTGCTGTCCTAGAATGTCATTTTTTTTTTGGGCTAGTTAACTGAATAGAAGGTTTTGCATTACACATTGCACTGACATTTCCATTCAAGTGTATACTTACATTTATATATATATAAACATTCTTAAACCACATTAAACAAATACATGTGCACAGCACAATATAATAAGACAAAATAAAAATATACCTGGAATGCTAAACTAAACACTCCTTCTCACTGGATGTTCTGTCACTCCTGTCTATCTGGCCCCAGAGTTTCATTGACATCACACCTGATATCTTCCCCTGCGATGCAACTGGGGGAAACGTCTTGCCATCACCTGCAACGTTCTGCTGTGATGTCATCAAGCAGTATCCATTTCAGCTGGTGTCATTGGTCTTGCAATCGATGATCACACACCTTCCACCTCCATGCCCAAAGTAATTACTCAATTTGATTCAGTAATATGAATATGAGAATATGAAGTAACTTCATCAACATCCTTCAATGGGCTGCAAACCATTCACTGGTGACATTTTCATGGTGGAAGCTTACATTATTCAGCACAAGTCACGCCTTATCAAACCTCTCTCATTCTCATAGATACCATCTCTATAGATGTACAAGAATGTTAGGCATTTGAGTGTTGCATGCGCCAATATAAGAAATATGTGCTCACACCATTCTGAGATATTGTAGCACACTTGCTTCCTCATTGACCTGGCACATCCACTGTGGTTCTGTGGCCTAAACCATTTTGGCCACGTCACTTGACTGGACAGAATGAAACCAGCCTCATCCACAAAAACAAGGGTGTGAAGGATTTAAATTCCTATTAGCTCTATAATATAGATTATATAATAATATTGTATAATATATGTATATTAATATTATTATTCTCTATAATACATTTAACTCATTATCAAATCAGTTTTCCTTTAGAATTATAGTTAAAGCAAAGAGATCTACAACATGCAGGTACATGGACCGGAGTTGAATAGCCCTGCTCTACACTGTACAATAAGTTTACACCACTGCTTTACCTGTACATACTGGTCACAGTGTCTCTCAAACTGTACCTTGTAGAGTTGTTTCATGGTCATCTAATGTCTTTTCAAAAATATGTCTATTGTAGAGATGCTGACAGAGTTGTTATTTTGAAAGACGCCATTGTCCTCTAAGGTTGCATTATTAATCTCTCTCTATCTCTCTCTCTCTCTCTCTCTCTCTCTGTGTGTGTGTGTGCTTAATAGCATTATTTGTTACCACCATGTTGCAGCTCTCTGCTCTTGTTAAGGTGTAAAAACGGCTCTTCTGCCACCATCATAATGTAGTCTAGTCCTACACATTTGAAATCGCAAATGTTACTGTACTGTAATGCACTCTACTGTATTTTACTGTGGCTCATGTATTTTCTAAAACAGGAGCTTCAGAGTGGCATTGCATTTTATTCTGGCTATGTGATTCTTCTGTAATATACTGGAATACTCTGGAATCTTCTGCACAACCTGGGTCTCTGATTCTCGTTCAGTGTAAAGAACCAAATATTTAAATTAGTCTTTTGGTTCTTTTGAGTCTCTGTTGCTCAAGCTGGTGTCACGCGAGCAAAGAACTGAGGATCCAGGGGTCTCATTTATAAAAGTATGAGTAGAATTCACACTAGAATGTTGCGTATGAATGAAACACAGAAATTGTGTGCGCACAAAAATATTCAGGTTTATAAAACAGTGCCCATGCAAATCACACGCCAGTTTTCCTTTATAAATCACTACCTACTTTAATCTAGCATACGTGAACACATTTCTATATTTAAAATTCTTTGTTTAGGTCTGGCAACGTCCCTGCTTTACAAGAGGTTTCTATTTCTATATATTTCTATCTTTTTTCAAAATGTAATTGATTTCAAAATATCTCTCAAGTTTCTTCCTTCTGCCATTGGAGTCGCAGTTTCCCATTTTATAACATTTTTGTGCGTACGCATGGTTCAAAGAGTGCTCGGAGGACTGCACATTCTTCCATCAAGTTTGTTTTTTATAGATTACAACCTTTGTGTGTAAAGTGGCTTACGCACGTTTCTAGCCCTGTTTTGTGTATACACAACTTTTATAAATGAGACACCAAATAATTTGAGTCAGTGTGTCCTTGTCACGGAAACGATTGAAATCCTCATACTACTAAGGATGTCGCAGTTGTTATTACTGCATCTGGTCGCTGGTTTAACATGATAAGCATTGCACATATAACAGTGATCGCTAGTTTGAAACCAGAGCTTGACAAAATGTTACATTTATATATGTTTGGCTTGTGGATTAATTTATGTTGATTATTTTCTCATTTGCACTTACAGATTGCCATTTAGTAACAAATATAGGATATGCTTTATAGAAACTGTGAGAATAGTATGTTTCACTTGAGTATCTTGCTCAAGCTGCTGCACGTGCTCAAAGTCTATTGCTGACTCATCCTGTCCATAGAACGTAGTAGTACGTGAGCAACGAACAAAAGACTCATAGAGCCAAATATTTTAATTTGTTTGGGTCAATGTGCCTCTTATCACAGTAACAATTATAGACTGGGTATCATTTCCTTTGGTGATCCATGCTGCAGCGGTCTTCTTTTACCGATACAGATACCGGCGCTTTCGGTATATGTTACTTTTCCCCGACGAGGGAAGGGGGCGTCAGAGGGCCAAGTCACGGTTCGCTACTGCAAAATACCCATATTACTGTAATGATATTACTGTAAATGTACAGTATACAGTATGAATTTAATTAATTATTGATCACTTACATAATAAAATAATTCAAACATGTTTTGGAGAGCACGGCTATTCAGCCGCTAGTAGAGGCAAAGGCAAGTACAGTATCGCTAGTTCATACACGTACAGTAAGTACTTCTAGTCAAAGTTGCCATGGGTACCAGCTGGTGGAAGGCAAGGGGTCTTGCCTCCAGGCAGGAACTATAATATCTGTTTTTATTTTGCCTTATTTTTCTGTTTTCCTTGTGAACAACATTGTGCTTTTAACTTTGTCGCTGTAAAGCACTTCTATGAAAGGTGCCATACAAATAATGTTTATTATTAGTAGTAGTAGTATTAGTACTGTAGTATTATTATTAATTAAGCAACATAATCAGTTTTGATCAGCAATATATACAGTTTTAATTGGTAAATTATTAATTGGTAGAGTTGTATTTACTCATTTGCACGTTTGCAAAATGAAATGCCCAGTGGTTTGGAGGGTTACGCTTTGAAAATATTCGTCATCCGTTGAGAAATGAGCCGAAGCAATTGGAAAAAAAACAAACCAAAGATACTGACGTGTTGCAACTCTTGTGGTCCAGTTTAGCCTGTGGGAGGGGGGGGGGGGGGCGAGGTGTAACTGCACTTTGCCTGTGCAACCTGCCATTCAAACAGATCATTATGTGGTTGCACAATGGAGAGGGAGGAGGGCAAGAGATGGAGCAGCAGGTTTCTGAGGCAGCTTGTGGCCATCTCCCATCGTCAAAATCACGCTATTACCATAACAAAACCTTAATCTATGTGCTGACCATACTGTATGTCACACTGTTATGACAGTCACAGAAGCATAATGGCATAATGATCACGTTGCTGCAGCATGTTGCCATAATAGTGTCTGGGGATCCAAATGCATTGGCTTCTCTGTGTAATCATAGCGTTACATGGCCAGTTTACTATTGCCTGCAAAGCAGAAAAGAGGAGATTTAGGTCTCCTGTGATTCTGATGTGTGTAATTTGTTCCACTCCGAGTCGGCTGTTCCGGGGAGGAGTCCACTCAGTGGCCAACCATCAGACTCCTGTCTTCTGCTTTGTTCTGACGTCCCGAGTGGTCTTGTTCAACACACGCACACGCACCACCCCCTCTTATCTCAGCCTCAGTATTGCATAATTGTTAGTCATCCTCCCACCTCCTCTCTACCTCTCCACCTCTCCACACACGTTTACCACCTCCATCCTGTATGCTGTCATGGCCGCCATAGCCGCCCTCCCGTAGCTCTCCAACAGTGTGCCACCCCTGAAACCGCTAAGCATTTACTATATCTCTCACACGCACGCGCGCGCACGCACACACACCTCGACCCCCGTCAATCAGCGGGCCCAGACTGATAGCATGAATTGGCCATCCGTCAACTCCTACATCTACACATGGAGCAGAGCTGTATACCTGCAGCGCTCGCGGGGCGGAGGGGGGTGCTGAAGGGTTGCTGAGTGATGCAGCGTGCCCAGAGGCAGCGGGGGCCTCCTGAATGAAAGCTATCTCTCATGACCCTGGACCTGTCGAGGAGCCCTGCCACAATAAAGCCATTTAAATGCATAATGCAAGATACAGGCGGGGCGGCTGAGGTAGAGTTGCTGGCGGGGCGGACGGGTCGTTTTCTGGTTCTCAGCCTTTCTTGTCCCGTACTTGGCTCCCTTTAATTATGAATGAAATAAATAGCAGTAATAAAACGAGAATACAAATATGAACAATGAGATCTTGCCTTCTTCTGATAGCCCCTGATTGATCCTGTGACCCCTCCTTCACCCCCAAGGTGAGCACCAGTGGTGTGTTGGTGGTGGTGGTGGTGGTGGTGGGGGGGGGGGGGGGGCGTAAAAACTAATTGTGG
>JAODUH010079716.1:0-15466 GCA_027564835.1 Typhlichthys subterraneus
CAGATAAATACTTATTACCTGCCTGGTGTATACTTCAGTAACACATAACGTCCCTGTATACCTGCTCAGATAAATACACTCAAGTAATGGGTATTGTACCCATCTGCCAAGGAAACTTCCACTTAAAACAATAACAAATGAAAACATGTCACTCATTGCTTGTGAAGGAGGCTTTAAAGGTCCTACTGTACTTGTAATATGTTTAGTTTAAAACATTAAAACAGCAACCAAAATTATCAAGAGAAGTATAAGAAATATGAGTTTTGATTATATGTAAGACCTCTGTGTACTGCATTGTTCTGAAATGACCATAAAATTCCGGCCTGGACAGCCTCTAAACCATGTAATACAACTTTGTATCTCAAGGGGCAAGCTTCCAGGCAGTAACACATAATGCGCTCACATTTCTCCAAAAAGAAGACATTTGGGCGTGCTAAATAGGATCCATGGCTGAGATCTACTGCCTGCTTGCATCCCGTTGACATCCTGTTGCCTAAGTCATTGAAAAATACTTTTACCCAGAGACTCTCTTAATTACACAGTTTTGTCTTTCTTTTTGTCTGGCATACACTCGCTGCTTTTTGACGCATTACAGTTGCCTGCAAACCAAAGCCTATACCGTTACATATGGCGTTGATATAGTTTGGCTGACTGTGGCTGATATGGGAATATTATAAAATAACAGGGTTGTTGGCTCTCAGTGTTTTAGCAGTTTTGTTTAATTGTGCTATTCTTGCCTTGCTGTCAGGCTAAATAGGCTAAATCACTTTTGTAGCCTCTTGGTTTCTTTTTTACCGTATGACTGTAATACCGGAATATTGTGGCGTCGTTAGTTCACCCTCAGGTCTGCTCTTATTGACAATTTCTCAGTCAATCCGCTTACATGTGTCCACACACACACACACACGCACACACAGTCTGTGTATGTGTGTATGTGTGTGGTCGTCAGGTGAACTAACAATACAATATTCTTGTGATATGCTGACCCCTAATGGTTTGGAGAATATGGTCATTTTATACAGAGCACTTTTAGCCATTCACTTCAGAACCATCTAAGTTAGGTTATGCTGCCTTTATTGCCCCACTAGGGGAAGTTTGTTTTGCAGCCAGTGTTCACATCAGAATAGAACACGACATGACAGCATTCCGGTCAGTGACATCATCAACGAAATAATGAGGTAATGCAGGAAGCTCAATGAGCGATTCAGCCCATTCCAGCGCGGGACAAACGGGAAGACGATGACATCATCTGTTTACAAAAAATAACCTCAATAAAACTTAAAATAATGATGCACACGTTTGTTTTGTTTGCACAGATGATGCACAAAAGAATGTGATAAGTTAAAATTGATATTAACCTTAATAAGAGGCTAAGGACATCACACCATTGCACAAAAAAAAACTTGTTTAATTTCTCTAAATCCATGTGTGCACAAATGTTTATTCTGCATGTGCAAATGTCAAACTTCACGGAGGTTTATGGCACTAGAAAAACAAAGAAGCATGGAAACATTGAAAAGATTATTTTTATCCAACAGACAGTAGACCTGAAATGATGATTATGGTGATGATGATGTATAACCAGCACTTTTCAAGGACCCAGAGACACTACAAAGTGGAACATGCAACAGGAAGAGAATCCAGAACACAGGGGAAAACATAGAGTTGGAAGCACTTGAGCCTGGGGAAGCACTTGAGAATGAGAATTGGTTAATTTGGAAACTATTGGACAGCCTTTAACCGTGTGGTGTTGCTACAACTGTTTGTACCACTTCATAGCTCTACCACCCACCATTTTGAAATGCACGCTTGACTTCAACGTCATCGCACTTTAGCCACTGCTATGACTGTTCACACGCTAAAACCAAAGAGGGATTCCGGACTATACTCTCACTAAAATTGAGCTGATAGCAATAGTCGCTAGTCCGATATAGCATTAGCCTTCCTAATTACCTGCATGTTATAGCTATCTAAAGGCTTGGCATTACCCCTTCCTAAGATCTTGCTGGCTACTTTTACAAGACTTCCTATTCTGCATATTGGGCAGATAAAGGTTTCCAAACCACGCAGCGAGACACAAGAGAGAGTCATCGTCTCAGTAGAAAGATTATTATTCTTTCTAAAGACAGGGCTTCTGTTTCATGCCTTACATCTTACTGTATGTGACACACCCTGGAGGCTCTCAGGCTGATTGTGGCAGTCAAGTGCCTCGGTCAAAGTCTGATGGCCAGCTATTTGGTAATGGTACTATGCCAGGTGACTAGGGTCGGTGCGGCGGCAATATCCACCCAGCAGTTACCACGAGGTCTGTCATCTTGTGGGCGTTCCTTCGGTTTATATCAGTGCTTGGGATTCCAAAGGCCACTCGGGTCAGAATACACTGTGTATTCCTCTCTCTTGATCACTGACACTTCATAGCAAAGCACTGTTAAGCCTCTTATCAGCAGTGATTAGGACACATTCCAACCATCTCCTATAGATCTCAGCCTGAGCATAATGCAGAGGCTCACTGAGCACAGTCAGTTGACTGGGTTTGATCCCAGTGCTTCTGCCTTTGGACTCTTGGTGTGTGGTCCTCTTGGTCCACTGGCAGCGTAGGAGAAGATGAATGCACCGCAAAGCCACATGAACCCTGTTTATGTAAATTGTGCCTTTACATAGAATGCACTGTATTCTCCAGGGAAATTGGCAACACAGCCGCTACTGTAGAACTCTATTCTGTTTTGAAAAGCGTCCATTTAGCCATCAGGATGTGCTATTGCATGTTGCTTTTATTCTTCTCAGGCAAAGTGTAGAGGATCTCTTTACTGCGTTGAACAGCTAGTCAGAGCTATCTCCTAACTGTAGAAGGTTCAACCAAACCATTCTGTGATGTTTTGAACTAACCCGTGAAGCCAAGGGTAAATAGTAACAATCCATCCTCATCCGCTTATCCGTTAGTCGGGTCGTAACAGGGGCTGCCGCTCCAGCAGGGGCTGGAGCTTCTCTATCTCGAGCCACATTAACAAGCTCTGACTGGGGGACCCCGAGGCGTTCCCAGGCCAATGTGGAGATGTAATCTCTCCACCTAGTCCTGGGTCTCCCCTGAGGCCTCTTTCCAGCTGGACGTGCCTGGAACAGCTCCCTAGGGAGGCGCCCAGGGGGCATCCTTACTATTTACTATATTATACAAAGGAAATGAACAACTAGTAGATTCATGGTAGGTTCCCACTATTGGTGTGACATGACAATATTTAGGGAATTTACTCAAACAGTAACCTGATAATTATTTATTTGGGCAGAAACCAATAATTACTCCAGTGGTTAAACATCTCCAGATGAGGGGTTATTAAATATTTCTATATTTTTGTATTTGAAGCACAAGAAACAATAATAGCTTTTCTCTGTGAAGTGATCTATCCTAAATATTGTTATGAGGGTGAAGGAAGACTTGAAAGATTTAAAAGTTCAACAAGACGTACAGGAACCTGGAATGAGTGACATAATCCCTAGGGCTGTCGGTGAAGGTTTTATTCTGGGAAGTTACTGTCTGAATTCTCCAACCCTCTCTGTGTGGTTTGCTGACAGCTGAATAATCCACCACGGCTGCCCCGGGCACCGGGCTGCCAAAATAACTTGTGACTGATGAATCGTGCTCGGTTACAAAATGTTTTCAATTCCTCCAGTATGTAAATCAGCTGCGTGAGCCACTCTGATTGTTTTGTCCAGTCACCTAACGCCAGTGTGGGGGTGACCTTCACAGTTGTCAGGACTGAAGGGAGTAATGACTGGAGTACCAAACGTAGTCTGTTTGAGTGACAGCTGGTGCTTTCTGGTGGATGCAGGGGGCCCCGGCGGCGACCACCGCCTGGCCAGTCGGCTTCAGCGGGAGGAGGAACAGCGGAAGAGGTGGCAGGAGACTAAACAAGAAGAGAAGGAGTTCAAGATCCTTCAGGTCTGCTGTCCCTGCGCTCCACCCCCGCCCTGCTCTGCCTGGGGTTGTACACGGCCACTAAAAGTGTGTGTGTGTGTGTGTGTGCACAGAGGCGCTATGGCATGGACTGCAGTGGGGGCTACCGCAGGCAGGTGGAGAGGACCATGGAGAGGGAGGTGTCCCGGGGCCTCCTGACCCCCGCAGACTTCCACAGCAGGAGGGCAGACGTGATGGAGGCCCTGGCCACTGGGGTGGACGATGGGTCTACCCGAACACAGGGTACGGGTGAGGGTGGGGGATGGGGGTATGGGTGGGGAATGGGCTTTGGGTGGAGGAGGAGCTTGAGGAAGGGGAGGGGCTTTGGATGGGAGAGGGTACGGTTGTGGTTCCGGCCAGGGAAACTTTTTACACTTTTACCCACCATCATTGGTTTAAAATGACAGATTGCTAAATTACCACCTAGATTTCTCTTTTCAACGAGATGAACAATATTATGCTAATATTACGCTGATAGCAAACTGCAGATGTAATGTCTTCCTCGGACACTGTGAGGAATTTCCAAATCCAGTTGCTGACCCGTCCAAGCCTTGCGTAAAATGTTTTTGACTAAAGTTCAGCATCACTCTAAAGGTACACATTGTGTGTTTAAACCCATTGTGGTTTTGGTTTGAACATTTGTCGCTGAGTGGCTCACATTCCTCACCGCTCTCCAGCAGCTTTCAGATGAATTCACAAACCACTCTAATCTGTTTGCCACATTCTGTCTTGGCCATATCAGGTCATGTTTCCTATGAAACACACATGCATGCGTGACCTACCCACATCTGGAATAACCTGTGGATTATCAAGGCTATTTGTCCTTTGTGTCTTTGCCAAGACAGGAACTTTACAGCGACCAGTTCCATCACCATTGATTGAATGATTACCTGTACCCGAGATTAATGTCTAACATGTTAGAGACCATACTGATTTTGCAGGCCCCACGATTTGTTCTGCTCCACAGATCAGTCTGGAACCCCTCCATACTGTCATAGAGGCGTATGTCATAATTGTCAGGACATTTGCAGGTGATTGGACCAGCAAATTGGAACAACACGTTTGACAGTCAAATGTTGTTAAATTATTTGACCACTTTCAGTGAATCAAAACAATATACTTTGACAGTCAAGCCCTAGCAAATGATCGGACCACCTTCAACTGATCAGAACAACAAGCGATACTAATCAGAACAACATGCGTGTGACAAGCACACGTTTGGCAAATGATTGGACCACCTTCAACTAATCAGAACAACAAGCGATTGGACCACCTTCAACTAAGCAGAACAACATATTAAAAAAAAATGAATCAAAACAATATTCTTTGACAGTCAAACCCTAGCAAATGATCGGACCACCTTTAACATCAACAGCATATTGATTGACGATCAAGCGCTATCAACTGATTGGTAGCATGGTACCTGTAAAACAGTGGTTACATAAAAAGTATAATGAGACTAATAATGAGACTAATTATATATAAAAAAATTTATTAGTTATTATTAATTAGTATTATTATTAATTATATATAAAATAATCCGCAAAGCAAATTGTGTAAAAGTGTGGCTTTTAAAGTCAGAATGAGCTTTTACAAGGCTAATTTAATGTCCATGTTAATGCAGGGATACTGGAATCCCTGTATAACTACCACCAGACGGAGGCCAAAGACTGTGTCCGTGTGTGGCTGAGTGCCGAGACGGACCACTACTGCTCCTCTGTCGGGGACCGAGGCTGGGGCTGCGGCTACAGAAACTTCCAGATGCTGTTGTCTGCGCTATACAAAATGGACGCCTTTGCAGAGTGTCTGCAACCAGGTACCAATGTCCTTTTAGGCAAGTTTCGCCACTCTGTCGCCATCTTTGAAACGCCCCAGGCAGTTATTTAGGACGACTGTATAGGCAGGTGGCTTACAACAATGCAACCACACGATTGGTTAAATAGCTTAATGTTTGCCAGTTATTAAGCAGATGATTGGCTCTTTTGGATTATGTTATGTGTTATTACTTGGATATTTTGCCGTATTTGCCATTTCAAAATTCTCCCATAGAGCTCCATTCAAAAAGGTGACATTCTCCCTCCCACAATTGATCTTGAATTCCCTATGTACACCACGGTCCCCATATGTGAGCAGGAGGACCTCCAGTTCCTATAATTTATGGACATTGCAAGCGTTGACTAATGACAGGAGGAACGTCGGAACACCTGGCATTAGAAATGCATTTAATCTTCCAATTTAAATTAGCCTGCAAAATGTTTATCTTGGAATTATCACAGAGCATGTTTAAGCATAATCTGGCAGGAACATGGCATATCACAATGCAGGACGCATGCCATATCTTGTTCTGGAGAACCTTGCCAGGGCTGCTGCTGCAGGCTCACATCTTTCAATGCACCTATTGATGAGCCAACGTGTGTGTGTGCGTGCGCGTGTGTGCGTGTGTGCGTGTGTGTGTGTGTGTGCATTGTGCGCAAATATGCATTGCTCAACGTATTTATCGACTCCTACACCAGGGTTGGGTAGGTTACTTTTTAAATGTAATCCGCTAGTTACTAGTTACCTGACAACAGTTATAATCGGTACTTTTATTTTTTGGATTACTTATATTTAGTGACATAATCTGATTACTTTCCATTACTATCAGATTACTTCATCCCATAAACATTCTTTGAAACACCATCCAAAGCAATTTACTGCATTACATCTTTCAATTGTGTTGCTCAGGGGATCATATTAAAGTAGGGACTTCATTTTAATTATAGATTGATGTTAATGAAAGGTTAATAAGGGAACAGCTGACTTTTTAATTATTTTTTTCTTCTTCAAACCTCCCTTTTAAATTTGAAAGTAATTATCTAATTAAAAATAAAATAGATGTAATCTGATTTCACAATTTGATGTAATGGATCTGTAATGGATTAGGACATTTTTATTTTGTTTGTAATCAGTTACTTCCCGAACCTGCTCCTACGTGCTGCCTGGAGTTAGGTTTACAGAATGACTCCGATGATGAAAGTCCATACATGCAAGTCTAGCTCTTGGCAGGTATCTAAATTATTAGGGTCAGAGTGAGAGCCATGACTCATAACAGTTATGGCAGATCTGCGTATAGCCACAGTCACATCCTCATTTGGCAACTATCATTAGTACATTGGACTGACCATTACAAAACTTAATTCATGTGACTTTCAGTGTGCATACAGTTATTTTGATGAATATTATATAATCTATAATGCTGCTGTTTGCACAATCGTAACCTATTGCATCATAACTCTTTCCATCCTGGAAGGGTTTGATTTCTCACTCTGTGGTATCTACTTACTTGCGTTTTTTCCTTGTTTTTTCTTTGACTCGTGAGACCATCCTGATCTTGCAAGCTGCAGTTTGATGTTGCCACGAGAAACAGTCTGGACTTCTTGAAATCGTTGCGCTTGAGTCAGACCCAATGATTCTGACCAATCATTGTCACTCTGGCAGCTGCGGGCGTGTAGTATAGGTGCGGAGTTCATCCAGTCACCAATGCCAAGTATTTTTTGGAAAGTACATGGCATTTCTAAACCATTGCGATCAGGTTTCAATGGAAGGCTTCCCAGATGGTTGTGTGTGTAGCAAACCACCTGGCACATCAGGTTGTCATTTATTTGTGACAGAATCGGTTGTTCGGGAAGCCCAGTGGTTAGGTGAAGGGGCTGTCGCCTGTGCAGCCCCTTGAGACTTGACATGTGACTGATGCTGCGTTCACATGGAGCACGACAGACGGCATACAGTAAATGTCCAACGGAATGGCAGTTGCTATGGTGATTGCATTGTTTACCAACCATTTCATAAAAATATATTCAATACAATTATTTTAGTAGCAAATGTTTTATGTCATTATTTTTCTAGTGTTGTTGCACCAAAAGTATTACCTTCTCACTGTTGCTGGGGCTACAAACATCCTGATCTTGCAAGCTGCAGTTTGATGTTGCCACGAGAAACAGTCTGGACTTCTTGAAATCGTTGCGCTTGAGTCAGACCCAATGATTCTGACCAATCATTGTCACTCTGGCAGCTGCGGGCGTGTAGTATAGGTGCGGAGTTCATCCAGTCACCAATGCCAAGTATTTTTTGGAAAGTACATGGCATTTCTAAACCATTGCGATCAGGTTTCAATGGAAGGCTTCCCAGATGGTTGTGTGTGTAGCAAACCACCTGGCACATCAGGTTGTCATTTATTTGTGACAGAATCGGTTGTTCGGGAAGCCCAGTGGTTAGGTGAAGGGGCTGTCGCCTGTGCAGCCCCTTGAGACTTGACATGTGACTGATGCTGCGTTCACATGGAGCACGACAGACGGCATACAGTAAATGTCCAACGGAATGGCAGTTGCTATGGTGATTGCATTGTTTACCAACCATTTCATAAAAATATATTCAATACAATTATTTTAGTAGCAAATGTTTTATGTCATTATTTTTCTAGTGTTGTTGCACCAAAAGTATTACCTTCTCACTGTTGCTGGGGCTACAAACATCCGGTTGGAAATGCCGTCACGGTTGACGGCAAAAAGTAGAGATATTTAAACTTTAGACGGTATGCCGTTGCCGGCACCGCCATTGGTTTACCGGCCACCACTCATTTTGCCGTCCTGCTCTCGTCCACTAACATGACATCCGATCTGCCGTGTTCCATGTGTACCCAGCATAAGGGATATATAAATAGACCTGCCGTGACCCTGGAAGACCAGGGAGGAGCACCTTATCAGTATATCTTCCGCAGGCACCCCTACTCCTGGCATCTGTTTACATCCAGTATATACAGGTACAACTTTAATATAAAGCAAGTCATGGTAGATGCTGATGCACCTGTCAAAACATGCGTGCACCTGTGTGTTTGTGTGTGTGTGTCAGTTGCTAATTTAAACGTGGACCCATCCCAAACATTGCTCTGAGCTCAATTTATTTTGCTGAGATTATCGTCTGGTTTGCATTAAGCATTTTCACAGCCACCCTGCTAGCGGACCAATCAGGGTGGGTTAGTGAGACGACAAGTCATGCATGTTTCCAAATGGTGGTAGAGCTAGATGAGGCGATCAAAACAGTTTGGAGAAACGCTGTTCAATAGTATAAAACGAACCAGATGTCTACGCCCAGTAGGAGGCAACTACAAATCCCAACGGAGAGTTTCAGCAGGTTACACCAGGCTACCAAAGCACCAAAACGCCCCGAAACAAAGAAGACTTCCAGGCCCTGTGTAAACAAGCAGGTTACACCAGGCTACCAAAACGCCAAAACACCCCAAAACAAAGAAGACTTCCAGGCCCTGTGTAAACAAGCAGTGCCTGGCGTGACATGATGATGCCTGCCTTCTTGCCCCCCTTCCCCCCTCCTTCATGCTTCTGTTTACCTCCCCCAGACGGGGCTGTACCCAGCGTCCTGCGGATACAGGCGATGATGGAGGGCGCTTGGAGAGAGGGGCTGGACCCGCAGGGAGCCTCCCACTTTAGCCACCGGCTACAGGGAACTAGGGCCTGGATCGGCGCCACAGAGATCTACGCTCTCCTCACCTCCCTGGGAGTCAGGTCTGGATTTAGATTGGTCTGTGTGTGTGTGTGTGTGTGTGTGTGTGTGTGTGTGTGTGCGTGTGTGTGTGTGTGTGTATGTGTGTGTATGTACTGTGCTATTTGTTTGTGTATGTCTGTACTTTGCATGTTGTGTGTGTGTGTGTGTGTATACTGTGTAACTTTGTGTGCGCGTGTGTGTGTGTGTGCGTGCACGTGTGTGCAGGGCCCGGATCCTGGACTTCCACAGGCCCACGGGCCCGGGGTCGACCCACCCCCGGCTGTTTGAGTGGGCGAGGAGCTACTTCTCTGGCGGGGGGGCCGGGGGGGCTGGAGGCGGAGGACTGGGGCCCCCCCGCGTCATCAGGACCCACCGACCCCCCCTTTACCTGCAGCACCAAGGTACACCTGGAGCTCGCCGTCCCTGTGGCAACGGCCACTGTTGTGTTTGTAGATCTAGATCTAATTGTGTGTGCGTGTGTGTGCATGTGTGTGTGTGTGTGTGTGTGGGGGGGGGTTCTGTCTCGTTTCTGTTTTTCCTTCTGTAAACGGTTCCCTCTTTGATAAATAGTCCATGCTGTTTGCTGCTGTCATCGCCATGCCGATAAACATTAGTCTAGCCTAACAAAAGGAGCCTGTAGCTGGGCGTGTGTGTGTGTGTGGGTGTGGGTGGTCGTGCGCAGCGTAATTAGGGGCCATGTGTGTTCCTTGTGGCCCCAGGTCACAGTCGAACCGTGGTGGGCGTGGCCGAGAGAGACAAGGGCAGCCTGTATCTCCTGGTGCTCGACCCGGGGTGTTCCGCCGCAGACGTCCGGAAGCTGCTCCGCGCAGACGGTGCCCCCGCCGCCACTTCTGCAGCCGTCGCCGCGGCGGCCGTCCGTCAAGTCAGGAAGCTCCCCAGCCAACTGAAGCACTCACAGTACCAGGTGGTGGCGGCCGACGGCGTTCTGTCTGCCGGGGAACGGCAGGTGAGTTGCCATTTCTTTGTGACCATCGCCCCGTCGTTAGCTTGCCGACGTCTTACTACTACTCCTCCACCTCCCTCCCACCTCTCCGTTCCGGGGCGATGGCAACACCTGCAAGTTCCAGGAGAGTTATTGAGGCAGGTTTACTCTGTGTCTGAGCCTGGTATAAACAAACATCTATAGTAGACCCGGGAGCTCATGTTCTCTCCAAGAGCGTAATCTGATCCTCTTTAGTAGTCTGAACAAGATTATGTCGAAATAAGGAGGTTTATCCGCTAACCGTAAAGATTTGAGATATTTTCATGATGTGGCTGTTGATCAAGTGGAAATGCTTTGACTACATTTGGTTTCTAACTCTCTGTTGTGCATTTGTTTTCTCAGACACGAATTCTGGAGTCGAGAGTTCTGCAGGCTGAAAGGATTCCATGAAAACAGGATGTACATTGTAGATCCCTTTAATGTTCAATGTGAACATTGAGTTCCTTACTCTATCGTATTGTTTTTTTATTGTCAATAAATTATTTTTATATTTTTAGACAAGATGTTTTGTGTTTCTGATCTGGAGTCCATATGAAATGTTGGTTGTTTTAAGTTGAAAGGTCGCATCAGTTCACCATGCTCTTTATTAAAGAGCTGATACCAGGCTGCTGAATACGAGCATACCTGTCTTATCAACACACATGGCTTTCAACAGATTAATCACATACACAAACCTAAACTGGAACAACTGAAATGTGGGCAGATAGCATAATTGTTTTCACTCGTGAAAAAAACATTTTGTGACAAATAATCTTGTTATCTTGTTATTAACTGCAGCTGTGAATTACATTACGTTGTAGTAGAGACAGCAACATTATATACGTCTGCTCAGTGGATGCAGGCAGTTTGAACACTACTTACTCTATGGTTAAACCAGATGTTACTAATGGAGAGATGTACACTTTTTTTTCTTCTGTACAAACTTTAAACCGTTGAATGGTCGTGCGTAATATTTGTGTTTTATGTAGGGGGCGTCTTCAAATGCGACCTGGCTGGGTGATTTATCTTCCAGTGCCATTTCATTTTTACGAGAAAGTGCTGATAATCAAAATCATGCCCATGTTTAACTGCGATATGCCACCCTGCAGTCCCAACAACTCGGGAACAGTTGAAAATGAAGTGTCTGGATTTCGAGTGTTTGTTTATCTTAGTCAGACAAATGTTGGCTAACAGGTATAGGCCGACATCGCAGGATTATCTGTCCATGGACTGATATGTGCGGCAATCAAATACTGCGGTCAAGTCAGACGCCGATTTAATTTGTCTGGTCAAGTGAGACGCAAATTTTTAGAGTGCGCCTATATTGTAAACATTACCGTACTTGGAAAGATCGTCCCAAAAGATTCACAGAAGAACGTAAAGCTTACAGACAGCAGCTCGCGTATATTCTCTCTCCGTCTCCCGTCTCTCTCTCTCTCTCTCCCTATATCCCTATCTCCGTCTCCCCGTCTCTCTCTATCTCTCTTTCTCTCTCTCTCTCTCTAATTAATTCTTTATTCATTTTTTAACTTTGCTCTAAAACAGCTTTTTTGCCTATTACTATATAGTTTGCCACTGAATTAATCCTAAATGCTACAGTAAAAGTGTTTGATACTGTTTGGGCATATACTATAGATGGTGATGAACACTGCTATATATGTATATTTGTGTAATTATGGATAATTAATTTCTTATAAATTTTTAAATGTTGCTCTAAAACATTTTTTTTTGCCTATTACTATAAGAGTTTGCCACTGAATTACTCCTAAATGCTACAGTAAAAGGGTTTGATATTGTTTGGACATATACTAGAGCTAGTGTTGAACACTGCTATATATGTATATTTTTGTAATTATGGATAATACATTTTCTATTAATTTTTAAACTTTGCTATAAAACATATTTTTTGCCTATTACTATAAGTTTGCCGCTGAATTACTCCTAAATGCTACAGTAAACGTGTTTTGATATTGTTTGGACATATACTAGGGATAGTGTTGAACACTGCTATATATGTATATTTTTGTAATTATAGATAATTATTTTTTTATTAATTTTTAAACTTTGATCTAAAACAGCTTTTTTGCCTATTACTATAAGAGTTTGCCACTGAATTACTCCTAAATGCTACATTAAAAGTGTTTGATATTGTTTGTACATATACTAGGGATAGTGTTGAACACTGCTATATATTAATATTTTTGTAATTATGGATAATTCATTTTGTATTAATTTTAAACTTTGCACTAAAACAGTTTAAACAGAGAGAGAGAGAGAAAGAGAGACGGGGAGACGGAGAGAGGGAGAGACGGGAGACAGAGAGAGGGAGAGAAGAAGAGAGGTAGAGAGAATGTACGCGATCTGTAAGCTTCTACGTGCTTCTGTGAATCTTTCGGGACGATCTTTGCAAGTACGGTAATGTTTACAATATAGGCGCACTCTAAAAAATTCAGCGGCTCGCTTGACCAGACAAATTAAATCGGCGGCTGGCTTGACCGCAATAAGCAACCGATGGTTGCGTAAAACCGCGTGTCCAGTAGAGAGCTCATTCTGTTCCGTAACCGAAAAGAGGTGGGACCGTGTAGTCTCATTTATGTAGATACATGTGAACATTTTGGTCTTAGTTGATGTCCGCGGTGAGAGATTTAAAAATATCAACAACGAATAAATTCCCTTTGACAAATCTTACAAGCGTGGTAAGGGGACAAAAAGTGCATTGGATTTGTAATGTGGTATGTTTTTTTAAAGGAATTCTATATAATAAACTGCATACATTTCAAACGACTATATGCTGTTACAATGTAAACTAGCCTACTAAAAAAGTAATTGTGGTTTAATGTTTTGTACAGCGCATGTTTCCTATACTGTCTTTATGATTGTGATATAGCCTATATTAATTAGTTTTGATGTTGTATTTTCATTTAATACGATACAGTAATGTATTATGCTACATGATAAAGTACAGTTTAATTTACAGTGTCAATAGAAATGCTAAAGGCTACATGAAATTGCCCAGATCAGATGCCATTTGTGTGTTTATTCTAAGTGGCGATGGAGTCCTCTGATGAGCAGACCAACTTTCAGCTAGTACCACACAGGGGCTTCAACCTGATCCAAGGGATCCATGATCCGGACGAGGTGGATCAGATATACAACTGGGAGCTGAGAGATTCGGACGTATTTGTCATAACATATCCCAAATCAGGTGAGCGGGTCACGCTGGCTGCCTTTATGCTTTAGTATCTGCACGTTGCTTTCTGTTTATATCCTCTGGTTTGCCTCAGCGAGTGCTATCGTGTAGGTGGATGTGACTGAAAGCATTGGTCAGTTATGACAACAGTGTGGTTGTGTCTTGATGAAGATTTTGCCCGCATTAGCTGGAATGTTGTTGGCCCGGTTTTCTTCTTGGACGCAACAGAAACCAAACTGCAACCTTCAGAACTTATATCAGATATGCACACTGTATTACGGAGGAGATGAGCAATTAGTGAAATTATACTCAACATGTGGATTTGGGGACATGGTGTATTAATTAGTACATTCAGCCATTCCAGAGAATTACTTGTGCATTTACATATATTTTAATATATATATAACACCTAATTGAAATAGCTGTAACAGTGTATTGCATATGGCATATTGATGCTTCATAGTAGGAACTTATTACATAGCCCGATGTGAAGGATTTGTCTTATTATTATTATTAGTAATGCAGAAAGCCAAGTGGCCTCTGGGCAATTTGAATGTTGACGCTTTCATTTATAGCGCCTTGAAGATGAATTAAGCCTTCGCGCTGTTTTTATTAGCCACACTTAGTATTAAAACGTTGGCCCATAACTCACCTTACAGCATAGTCTGAGGTTGGCATGTGGCTGTTTTAAAGGTGTAGTCAGCTATTGCAAGCTACTTCTAATACACCAAATATCTCCTTGCATTTGGCTATCTTACCGTTCTCTCTGCGTGCTGAAGAAATAATCCAGTACTTCTACACAGCCCTGTGGCTCTGTAAATAGGACCATAAACAAAGTGGCGAACACCGCTCACATCAACAAAGCCGTAGTGCTTGCGCTTTGCTTCACAATGCGTTTCTATGTGTGTGGTGGTGCCGCGGAAGGATATTGTTTTGAATTGAGCTCTAAGTTAGCAAGCTTTCTCAAGAATTACTTTAACCAGAGATACTATACAGAGGAAACATGCCACTTAGAGAATTTAAAATGGTGCTCTCTCTCTCTCTGAAACGCAATTATGGCAGTTGGAGGAAATATCCTCATAATAACATATAACATAATCCAAACGGAGCCAATCTTATGCTTTATAGCCAAGCATTAACCTTTTCAACCAATCATGTGGTTGCATTGACGTAAGGCACCTGCCTACCCTCTTGCTAAATGGCGGGACGTTTCAAAGGTGGCTGCTGAGCGGCGAGACGTGTAAATAAGGACTTTGCTTTAACGTGTAGCAGTTGTGATTGACAGGCACAATCTGGATGCAGCAGATCCTCAGGCTGATCGAGGCCAAAGGAGACATCGGGGCCTCCACGGACGAGTTGAACTCCAACCTGTTCCCCTGGATCGAGCTGATCGGAAAGGGGAAGGAGTTTGTGGTGGCCCCCTCCCCGCGCCTGAGGGTCTCCCACCTCCAGTACAAGTTCATGCCGCTCGCCCTCAGGGAGGGAAAGGGCAAGGTCAGTCTGACTTCAGTGTTGTTAAGCCCTAGTCTCAGCCGGTTCGGTTCATCACCACTACATCACATAATCAACTCTCCTCAACGTCTGATATATAGACCCTAGTCTCAGCCTCTTCTGTCCATCACCACTACGTCACATAAGCAACTCTGTGCTGAACATCTGATACATAGACCCTAGTCTCAGCCTCTTCATCAGCACTACATCACATAAGCAACTCTGTGCTGAACGTCTGATACATAGACCCTAGTCTCAGCCTCTTCTGTCCATCACCACTACGTCACATAAGCAACTCTGTGCTGAACATCTGATA